>JASPKZ010006269.1:5000-26942 GCA_030220185.1 Diploptera punctata | reverse complement strand
AGTACAAATATTTGTATGTTTCTTCTTAGTTTTGTCCCGACAGGCCTAATTTATTACTATTTTTAAAGTGAGGAGAAGGATCAAAAAACTCTATCAGTTATTTGTTATAACCTATAATATTCATATAGCACTTTTCTTAACTTTATTTTATGTGATTACCATGTTTTATAGTGTCAGCTAGTGTTAGACCACATCTGCATTGGCTTCGATAGTCTATGTATTGATAATATTTTTAAAAATTTTGTAATAAGTAGGGCCTATGATTATAATACTAGCTGTAGAGTGGGAAGAGAAGGGCCTTATCACATTTAATTCTGCCAGCTTAAATAAGGATGTTTTTTATCGTTCACTTGGGGGGCGTTGAATCAATCATTTTTCTGTGTGTTGTTCCTTTTTTAGACCAGTATCAGTATTTCTCATTTCTGCCGTATGAATGTTTAAAAATGAAAATGACCTGTTGGTAGGTGCCGTCGTCCTCAGCTTGTGACTAAAAATATTGTATATAAAAGTAACTGAGCGCTTTCGGAAGTTATAGTCCGTCTGCGGCGGTTTAGCTCCGCTTACTTGTTGTTGTAAAGTGATGTATACTCCAACTTTTTTTAGCATCAACTTACTCCTTTTTGACAATCTCGTATAATGGGTTTGGACTGGGGTGCGTACTCATTAAGAAGTGAGATGATGTTGTTTGTTTCCTTTATAATTTCGAGGTCTTCAAATATATTTATCCTAGCTGGAATGTTTTCTCGATGGATTATCGTGAGAGTATTTTCAATTGTGTTCATTCGATGACCTGCGTTAATGAAATGTTAGCATAGCTTGATTTATCACCCGCATGCATGAAATCCTTTAGGTGTTCTTTATATCTTGTATTGAAATTTCTGCTTGACCTGCCAATATAAAATGTATTACTATCTTTACATACTAGTTTGTAGACTCCCTTGTTGTTGAATTTGTTGTGTTCTTCTATGCCATTGTATATTATGTTGTTTAATTTGTTTCCTGTTTTATAAACTACTAGCTATTACCTGGCATGCGCTGCTGTTCCTAAATAAATGTTAATGTGTTTTTACCACCAGCCGTGCACTGTTATACTTACTTTTTTGTAGAGTTTTTTAGATGTTCAAATCTGTGTACATCAATTTGTGTAGTTGTTATATGTTAGGCAACATAAGCCATTTATGCGTCAAGTAGGTACTTTATTCCACGTTTTTCATTACAAAGGGTAATTTTTAGGGGTGAATTGGTTGAGTATTATAACTCTCTTATAGCCTATGTTCATTGCCGGGATCTCCTGAACATTTTTCAAAAAGCCCCATCTCAATCGGATGAACGGTATGGCAGAGCACGGCTTGCCCGGGAATCTACTTATCCCGATCTTCTTGGTATCAAAAAAAAATATCAAAGCGCGACAGGCCTAGAAGGCTTCTGGGCTGACCAGCCGGCTGTGGTCTCACATCCACATGTGTTAATCACAGAGGTAGACGATCATCTAGCCAGTGTAGGGTAACATGTGGTCAGCATGTTGGATCCTCATGCCGTTGTAGCTGATATTCTCAGCCTGGAGTCGCTACTTATTGTAGCTACCCAAATGCCTCACGATGCTGGGTGGGCACCACACAGTGGGCCAGATATGAAATCTAGCTGGAAAAAAGTATTTTACTAATTCTCGCCCAATTCATCTTTCTTCACTCTAAAATTATTGCCAGATGACTGTTCTTTACTTATCTGCAAAGGAGGGTAGATTTCTAAAATTTATTTAGACAACATAAACATCAGAAATGCCGATAGTTAAGAACTCATCTGGTCCGCATCCCAGTTGTGTACCGAGCTGTAGAAATAAATATGTTTTGCATTAAAGTTCAGTGAGTTATTCTTCTTATTCTATATGGATACTTTACCTCAAGGTTTGTAGTTTCATTGATATATTAACATGTTTCTATACAACCAGATAATTAAAATATTATAGATATAACAAATAAAAGGACAAGAAACATAACTGATTAATATTTAAATCTCCATGTATATAATAATATTGTGTTAATTACACATGGAATCATACCTTCGAAACACTAAAAATTCACACAATCGTTTTACTTTAAATTGAGCTACAACAAAAATAGTTCTGAACAAATTTTAGTTAGAATATAGAGTGATTTATGCACTTAAATTACTGCACAATAACATGTGTGCAAATAATTGCGTTTTTTGTAATTAGCTTTATTATTAGAGGAGCGGCCAGTAGCTGAGGCCTATCTTCGCATGCGAGAATTGTTTGATTTAATATATGAAGAAAAGTGATCGATAGAGGCAATAAGTTATCCTCTATTAATATTTTAGAGTTAGGGGATGTTCGGAGAATGTTTTAAAAAATTGTTTAAAAACATTTTTTAAAAGTGATTTTCTAAAACATAGGAAGTTGTGCGAGAGAAAAAAAAGTTTGATTTCTACTGAAATATTCTGATTGGCTAAAAGTAAATGTGAACTTTCCCGTTATTAAGAATTTAGAACACTGATAGTCGTTGGAAAATCCTGTTCCATCTGCTTATGGAATTGTAAGACCCAAAATATCTTTCGAAGAGGCTGGAATAAAAAAAAAGTCTTATTTCTGCTGAAATGTCTGTCTTGGGAAAGGTAGCATAAAAAATTTGCTTCCCTAGAAGCATTATAGGGTGGATAAAATATCACAACCTCTCTTTTTGACACCTAGTCTCATGTTAATATATCGACATATTGATATTTTATTGTCAATAAAGACAATGCTTCGTCCGACATAGAAGATGGGGGAGTTGAGCGGGGTGATTTGTAATGTTTATTATTATTTTGAAGCTTTTTTTGTGGTTTTTTGAGTAATGTCTTTAAAATATCAGCAGTATCCCGTTTACCATATGACCAAAGTGATATTTCTGTTGCAAGAGCAAGTTCATCGCGAGAGAATTCCTGCTTAAGTGAACATTTCTTCTATTCCAGCCTCTTCGAAAGTTATTTTGGGTCTTCCAATTCCATAAGCAGATGGAACAGAATATTCCAATGACCGTCATTGTTCTAAATTAATTGTTAATAACAGGAAAGTTAACATCCACTCCTAGCCAATCAGAATATTTCATTAGATTTTTTTTTTTTGTGCACAACTTCGTACGTTTGAGAAAATCACTTTTTAAAAAAATATTGATTTTTAATATAATTTAAAACATTCTGCTAACATCCCCCTACCCCTAATGTGTTTACTAAATTATAACTTATTGCCTCTATATTTTTTTTCATATTAAATCAAACAATTATTCTCTGCGCGCAACGGTAGACCTCAGTTGCTGGCTACCTCCTGTAATGAGAAAGCTAATTACAAAAACACAATAATTTGCACACATGTTATTGTGTGGGAATTAAAGTCCATAAATCACTCTATATTATAACTAAAATTTGTAGTACTGTTCAGAACTGTTTTCTTTGTAGCTCAAATTAAAATAAGATGTTTGTGTAAATTTTTTAGTGCATGGAAGGTACGATTCCACATGTATTTAACATAAAATCTGGTTATATAGAAAAACATTAAATATATCAATAAAATTACAAACCTTGAGGTGAAGTATCCATATAGAATATGAAGAATAGCTCACTGAACTTGAACATACAACGCTAATAACCAACTGGGATATAGACCAGATGAGTTCTTAACCATTGGCAAATTCCGATGTTTATATTGTCTTCATAAACATTAGGATTGTACCCTCCTTTGCAGATAAGTTAAGAACCGTCATATAATAATTATATTAGAGTGAAAAACTAAAAAAGATAAATTGATGAGGGTGAGTGAAAATAGTTTTTTTCCAGCTAGATTTCATTTCTAGCGCACTGTGCACCGGTCCCACACTGGCCGAAATTCCATGAGAAAAATTTCTTCTCCCATGGAGACTCAAACCAGTGTAAGTCCCGTAGTTCTGCGCCAAGACTTTTTGCCTTAACCACTTGGCTATGGCGCGGTACTCTTGGCATTATTGAAAGATAAAAATGGTTATTGTGAGTTATCCATAAGAGGTAAACATATGCTGTCACGAACTTTTATGTAGAGCTTTTTGAGATATTAATTTCTGTGTACATTAATGTTGTGTATTTCTTATGGTTTAGGCAGCGTAAGCCATTTAAGTGTCCGAAGAGCTACTTTTTTCACATTCGAATTGTACCCTCCTTTGCAGATAAGTTAAGAACCGTCATATAACAATTATATTAGAGTGAAAAAAAAAGGTAAATTGATAAGGGTGAGTGAAAAATAGTATTTTTCCAGCTAGATTTAATTTCTGGCCACTGTGTACCAGTCCCATACAGGCCGAAATTCCATGAGGAAAATTTTTTCCCCCATGGAGACTCGAACCAGCGTAAGTCCCATAGTCATGCGTCAAGACTTTTTGCCTTAACCACTCGGCTATGGTGCCAGACTATTTGTATCATTAATAAAGATGAAAGATTCACCCGAATGGGTATTATTCTCTTGGTAACAATGAAAGACAAAAATGGTTCTTGTGAGTTATCCGTAAGAGATAAGCATATGCTGTCGTGGACTTTTTTGTAGAGCTTTTTGGGACATTCAATTCTGTGTACATTAATGTATTTCTTATGGTTTAGGCAGCATAAGCCATTTAAAAGTCCAAAGAGCTACTTTTTTCACTACAAACGATTTTTAAGGGTGTTGGAGTTGAGTATCACAACTCTCTTATAGCCAATGTTCATCCCGGGAATCACCTGAACATTTTGCAAAAAACCTCATTACAATCGGATCAACGGTATGGCCGCGCTTAAAGTACAAACAAACAAACATACAAACATTAATTTTTATATATAAGATTTAAGATTTAAATTAAAATTCTTTATACCTCACCTCATATCCAGTCTTTTAATTTAAGTCTTACAGTATATATATATATATATATATAGGTTTGAAAATAAACTATGGGAAGGGAGAGACATTCCTGTAAGTTGGACAAAATCTATTGTAATACCAATATTTAAAAAAGGACACAAGAAAAACTGTGAAAATTACAGAGGCATCAGCTTACTAAATACTGGATACAAAATTTACGCCAATATAATTAAGAACAAATTATACAAACATCTTAACAGCCTCCTCAGTGAAGAACAGAATGGCTTTCGTAAAGGTCGATCCTGCTGTGATGGTTATTTCTCCATGAAATTATTAATAGAAAAACACAGGGAGTTCAATGTAGAAACACACTTTGCTTTTGTGGACTTCAAAAAAGCCTTCGACAAAATCAATAGGAATAAATTGTTGGAAATTTTAGCTGATAACAATCTACCACAACAGCATATTTTAAATTTATACAATATCTATAAAACAAATTTGATTTTGGTTCGAATCAATAACACACAAACAGAATGGACCGAAATTAATAGGGGCGTAAGACAAGGATGTGGCCTCTTGCCCTTGCTCTTTATCATATACATGGATAGAATACTCCAAGATTGGCGACAGATGAGACACAACTCTATCCAAATTAATAGAAACCATAAAATAGACTCTTTGCTTTTTGCAGATGATTTGGTATTAATAGCTCCAACAGAAATAGATTTACAGTATTCTATACACCATTTTAATATAATTGCAAAAGGTACAATATGGAAATCAATACTCAGAAAACTAAAGTGATGGTCTTTTTTGGAAATACCCTATACCTAGCAAAATTGTTTTGGATGATGAAATTTTGGAACGAGTAAACAAATTTAATTATTTGGGTTATAATTTAGCATTTCAAGATGAAGCCGATATCAAAGAAAATCACAAATTTTAAAAAACAACGGGAATAATTAACAGTATAATGAAACCATCTTTAGTATGGAAGAACACAAGATTACGGCTTTATAAGGTTCTCGCAAGACCAGTATTAAGATATGGTAGTGAAGCATGGATAATACGAAGAAGAGATGAAAGCCGAATAACAGCAAATGAGATGCGATTTATGCACCGTACAGCAGGCTACACAAAGTGGGACCATAAAAGAAATGAGGAAATTATGGAAGAGTTGGATGTAGAACCCATTCTTCACCATATACAAAACTACCAGAACAACTGGAAAGCCCATCTTCAACGAATGCCATCTCAAAGAATTCCAAAAGCCATACTTCACTACTGCCCCCAAGGCAAAAGATCGCTGGGATGCCCAAAAAAGCGCTGGATGGAAAATTCCTCTTTGAGACCGTAACAGGCCACACGGCCTAATACTTGCATGGATGATGATGATGATGATGATGATATAGGTTTGAGTCACCATGGGGAAAGAAATTTTCTCAAGGAACATAGGCCAGTTAATTAATATAATTTATTTAACGACCTTCTTTAATAGCATATCATTTCAAATCTTGGTATGAAATTTTGCCCAGGGGCCTCTTTTTTCAGGATTGAGATTATTTAATATGTTGTAAATGTATGAAATAGAACCCATTTGTTTACTTCACTTCTGAAGGAATTCTTGATCAGATTTTTAAGACCTAAAAAAATTAATTGATTCTGTCACATTTAGCTACAAACCATGGAAACAGATGTCGGCATAATAACCACTAGTTGTCAAATACCAAGAATTTTGGGACTGGTGCATGGCTAGCATGTTGAGGAATTTGGGTGGCCGTAATAAGTAGCAGTTTCTGAGTGAGAAAAGTAGTCGTAACAACTGGGAGATAATCACATGACTAACCACATCTGTAATTTATTGATGTGGAAGTGAGACTTAGCAGACTGAGGTTCTTCTAGACATGTCATGCCATGCAATTTTTTCATCATTATTATTAATCCTTCCATGTGTTAGTTCTAGAAGAAATGAGAAATGTTATGATCTGAATGAATAAGCTAGTGTTCTAGAGCCATATAATTCTTGGACAACCCAATTAGGTATCTCTTATATTCAATGTTTTTATTATTCATTTCATACATCTCAATGATGGATAAATCATTCAATGTTTTTATTATTCATTTCATACATCTCAATGATGGATAAATCATTCAATGTTTTTATTATTCATTTCATACATCTCAATGATGGATAAATCATTCAATGTTTTTATTATTCATTTCATACATCTCAATGATGGATAAATCATTCAATGTTTTTATTATTCATTTCATACATCTCAATGATTGCATGAAATGAATAATAAAAACATTGAAAAAGTCATTCTCGCTTTATAATGTAATATAAAAAATTCTCAAATAAATTTCTTCTTAATAAAGAAGCTGCCATTTACAAAGATAGAAGCAAAGGTTTCATAGCATTTGGTGCATGGGAATTGACAACGTATATAAGAGAAAATTTTGCATTTAGAATAGAACTCACCCAGATAGCTCAGTCGGTAGAGCATTGGTCTAGAAAGCCAAAAGGTCCTGGGTTCAAGTCCCAGTCTGAGCATATAATTTTTCTCTTCAAATATATCTCTTATATTGTTAATACCATGTGATGGTTCTAGTGATCCTTGTTCTAGAGATTCTGTTAAGATGTTCCTTCCAACTTCTCTTGCAATTCTGAGTGTTAATTAAGCTGGAGTTATATTTAGGTGATCCAATATATATCTATTAATTATCTAAATCCATTTGGTGAAGCTTACAGTTCTTATCTCACTAACTGTTATCCTTCTAGAATTTTTATGGCACTTAATACCAATGCATATCTGCTCAAATAGTACTGGTATAGTAAAGTTTTCATGTTTATCTTACTGATAAAAGGTAAAGTGATCCCACTATAGATCATAAGAGACCCTCGAGGTAGTAGGAGGTTAAGGCTTCCACTTTTTCTAGACAATCGTGTCATGATTCAGGGTCATATCATTCTTCGGAGGCTTTTTTATATCTATAGTTACAGTGAATTTAGGAGAGATTCTTTGATTATTTTGGTAGCGAGACCTATGTTAATACTAACTTAGGATGAACTATACTTTTCGGGAGCAGTCGTGGCTACTGGTTTTGTTTCCTAAATCATCTTCAAAGGGACAGGAATATCATTGATGTTAAACTACTGAATTTTTGCAATTTTATTACTATAACAACTGTAATATCAAGTTAACACATAACAACATTTGCAAAGACTCATTTTTTGGATTACATTAATTTCATAGGGAAGAAGGAGCACTTACAAACTATTTTAAATACATGACATATTCCGAAATACATATTACTCTTAATTTGAGAGAGTGTGTAACGGTGCTAAGAATTAACTGGACATTTTCAAATTGTTATCTTGTCCTTTCCTTTAAATTTTATACTTTGAAATACTTTAATAATTATTGAGTTTATAAGATCCTACGTTCACATTAATCAATACTTTAATTGAGAATCTACGTGCATTTAGGTAAACATCATAATTTTGAACCTAAAACATGGAAGTATTAAAAAAATACATGTATGTAGAGATCTACTTACATGGTGGATGTGTCTCCCTTCATCTCCTTCTCTACTATTTTCTGTCCTGTCCAAGACTACTCAAAATATACATAATATTTTTATTTTATAATATTTCCAAGGTTTGAGAAGCAAAGTGAAAGTATTGTTCGGGAGTTTACTAAATTTGCTAACTTTTAGCTTTCACTTTTCGAAACCATCTAAATAGGTCCATTTGAAATAAATGTATTTGTTAACTTTAACTTTTCAACATACCATCTAAAATGTTCATTATTATTTAAAATAAATGTATATCCTTCTCAAATTAAAAGATATTTTCTTTTTAAAACCCAAAGATTTGCTTTATGATAATTAATAGTTCTTTTAAAACCCAAAGATTTGCTTTATGATAATTAATGGTTCTTTTAAAACCCAAAGATTTGCTTTATGATAATTAATAGTTCTTTTAAAACCCAAAGATTTGCTTTATGATAATTAATGGTTCTTTTAAAACCCAAAGATTTGCTTTATGATAATTAATAGTTCTTTTAAAACCCAAAGATTTGCTTTATGATAATTAATAGTTCTTTTAAAACCCAAAGATTTACTTTATGATAATTAATAGTTCTTTTAAAACCCAAAGATTGGCTTTATGATAATTAATAGTTCTTTTAAAACCCAAAGATTTGCTGTATGATGATTATTAGTTGCAATAACAAATTAATTCCATTAATTTCCTTTTAAATATTAAGTTGTATATATAAAAAATCGGCACTTGATGTCAGATGGGTTGTCATCCCAGCGTGACGGTCACCTTTACCCCAGAACAAGCATCTTGGTACTCATTTCCATTAGAGGCTAAATCAACCCCAGGGCCATGGTGCCACCAGAAGATTTGGGTCAGTTTAAACATTCTGACCCCCCCCCCCTGGGACTTGAACTCTTGATTTTCTGGTTTGTAGCGTATTGCCTTAACCCATTCAACTCATATGACGTGACGTTCATGCACACTCTAGTGAGGCCCACTCTTCGAATGACGTGACATTCACATCAAGCGCATGAGCTCATATATTTTGCAATAACTTCCAAACTACCCTATAGATGTCTAATGTGTTAGCTTAGCTAGGTTCCTGAGAGAAAGCATGTTGGATGACCCCCTTTTTGTTGTAAGATATCGTGAAATTAGAAGCTGGCTGTTTGTTGGAAATACATAGGAGAAATTTGTAGAGCTAAGTCTTTGAAATGGTGTCTAAGAGGGTGTGAGGGTGTGTGGTGATGATTGTGATGGGATTCTGAGTTTATTAGAGAGTTTTTTGTTCTCAAAACATTAGACAGAACACCGACAGGAACACTGAGGAGGGTAAAAGGGCAAAGACCTAGGGAAGAAATAAAATATCCAAGACTCTGCCTGAAGTACCAGGATGCAAGGCGTTAACTTGCAAGATCAGATCACTGCCCTTTTCCCTATAATGCATTGCACTGTAAAAGGATACAGAAAATTATTTTTCTATTTGCTGGACATATTTATGTTTAACTCTTTTGTGGTCTACAATAATTTCATAGATAGCAAGACAGCATTTCGATCTTCAGAATAGCTGTTGCCAAGCAGTTATTGGAGACAATTCAGCTGCCATCCTACAATGTGAGAGGCCCCCCATCATCAAGTACAACCCCTGTTAGTTTACAGGCAACGAACTGGGCTCACTTTCCATTGTATATCCCCAGCACAGACAATAAAAAGAAACCCTACAAACATGTGTTCAAAACAGAACAAAAGAAGTGAAACTACATTTCAGTGCAAAAAGTGTGAAGTTCTACTTCATGTCCCGGAATGTTTCGAGATTTACCACACCAAAATATTGCTTTAGGCAAGTACAATTATTCAGAAGCCTTCACTAAAATTTCTAAAGAAAAATATTTATTAAATTCCATTCTATGAGCATTTTTGTGTTTGCATGTAAAGAGCATGAAACCTCCTGTCTTGTGTGGCCATTTAAATCTCAGTGGAGGGGAAAGTTAGTAGGCATTTAAATAAGAGTCCATTGGGGTAACCATCTATGCTATGGCGTGCCCCTTATCTTACTGATCGTCAGTTAAATGTATAAGATTTGCAGACAGCTGCATACCATGATTAATTTTAGAATTAGATCTTGCAATATATTAAATACTTGTATGTGATGAATTGGTTTTAATTTATTCATCTATGAATTATATATGTATCAACTTACTGATTAGCTGAGTCTTGTAATGACAGGATATGTAGTAAAAATGGGGATCAAAAGAGGGGCATGGAAATTTCTTGTAGAAAAATCAGAGAGAAAGTGGTCAAGAATGGTGAGAGAATAACATTATCCATAATTTCAGAAGATGAATTATACAAGCTATGATTTGAAAATATTAGCTCAAGATAGGGATGTATGGAGAAGTTATGTCTGTTCAGCCAGTGCAATAGTATCAGTGAGTTAGCTATGTACTTACTAATATATCAAAGTAACAACAGATAAATCTATTAATATATAATGTACTTATTGATTTCCTGAAATATTGTTATATTATTTTATTTGAAGTTAAAAATATACGCCTGAATCAGGATTTGAACCCAATGTCTCTGGTTATGTATACCAGTGCTGTGACCACTGAGCTACCAGGCTCCCGATTAAAATGCACATTATTTCTCTCCATGTGAATTCCCACGTGCTGAGGTTATGAACTTTTCATTCTACATGCCATCTGCAGCTTCTTTAACAAGTAGACTTTATTGGGAATTAACACATTTATAGCCAGTGAAGCTTATTTTCAATCTTACATATCAAATTTATCACTTCTCACCAAAAGACAAATTTTATTTTAAGAGAAAAATATATTTAACTTTTATAGGAATTAATCACTATGGGG
Source organism: Diploptera punctata (assembly GCA_030220185.1). NCBI lineage: Eukaryota > Metazoa > Arthropoda > Insecta > Blattodea > Blaberidae > Diploptera > Diploptera punctata. The sequence goes on along the minus strand of JASPKZ010006269.1, from coordinate 15,676 downwards.
TTTAATTTATGGTGAAATTAAATGTTTCTTACCTCTCCTCATATAAATTTTCTAAGTAGATCGCAATTTCGAGATATCCGTCGCTAAGAAAGTACTGACGATGAGACCGTTGTGGTCTCGAAATTGCGATCTATTTAGAAAATTTATATGAGGAGAGGTAAGAAACATTTAATTTCACCAGAAAAATATGTGCCTGAATCGGGATTTGAACCTGATGTCTCAGACATACATTTTTCTCTTAAAATGTTGTTCTCTATAGTGAAAATACACCAGCAAATCGATGGATGAGTAATCGTCAGGGATTGTCTTGTTCCAAATGGAGAGAAGCAATTAAAATGCAAGCCAATGTATCGGTGGTGCATTCTTTGCTGGGCAGGTCTAGGGATGATACCCTCTGTAGACGTTGCAGATTGCACGAAACCCTTGCACACGTCCTTGGGGCTTGTCCGTTTGGGGAATCACTGAGAAACATTCGGCACCACACTATTTGAAACATGATGGCAGAAGCCTTGCGAGATTATGGATACACAGTTTATGAGGAAGTTCATGGTGTGGCCACTAATGAGAGTAATAGACAAATAGATATTATTGCATTTAGACCATCTTCTAAAATTGGTATGATAATAGATCCCACAATTTGTTTTGAGATTTATAGTGGCCAACCTGAGGAAGTTGACTCTGAAAAGAAAGCCATATATGAGCCAACAGTTGACTATTACAAAGATAAATACCAATTAGGTAGTAAAAGTGTCACAGGATTGATGATCGGGGCAAGAGGTACTATACCAGGATTCTTAGCTAAATTTTGGAATTCCTTAGATGTGGACTGAGTGTATCTTTCTAAAATTGCCATCACTGCCATTAGAGGGTCAATTTCAATTTTAAGAAACCAACTTTACAAAATTTCTACTTTATAGAATATACTTCAATTACAATTTGAAATTTTTTAATGTATTTACAAAATGTATTTCATCAATTTCAAAAATTAATTGTCTGTATCACTTTGTCCTTGAGGCAATCCTCTAACGAGAAAAGTTTTATATAATATCTTAGTATTGATATATTGAAATATTTGTCTGCCAATATTATATCAATATCAACTTATCTTGAAATATCAGTCTATTGTTAGGGGAATGTCATCTACATTGCTTATTTGCTGCCAGCAACTTGAAAAAAAAAATGTATTACTATATATTTATTATTTTCTATCAACAATATAAATCTACAAGTTTCCCCATAAAACATATCAGACAATATATGGTTGCTATCTAACATTGAAATATTGAACTGATGAGTACACAGAATTTCAATTTACACGACATGTTGCCTTCGTCCAAGCTGGATGTCATTAATCTTTAGTGGCATTGTGGGATTGTGCATAAATGATTTGTCAGTTACACACCAAGCCAAACTCTTGCTTTCCTTCCTTCATCTCCTGCCTGATTGGGATATAAGTTTTTGAATTGGCAATGAAATTCCTATGTCACGACACTGACTATGTATCAATTTATTACTTGCCATTCTTATGTATATTGTATTTTGTGGTGCAGATGGCTGAAACAGCAATTTCAAGAAGCTGATGTAGATAACAATGGCTGTCTGAATTTTGAAGAATGCCAGAAACTCCTGAAACAACTGAATGTGAAATTACCAAAACATACAGTAAGGAGACTGTTTGATGTAAGTGTACAATTTTATTGTCCTTGGGAACTTAAAAGTAAATTTAATTCTTAGCAGTGAATAAAAGTAATTGAATCCATTATTACATAAAAAATTATTCTACAATGAAATATTCTGAGCTTAGGGTGTTACATAAATCACAATGTTTGTTTTAAAGTGAAACAAGATTTTCTCAAAATTAAACATTTTTGAACTTTTATAGGAATAAATCACTATGAGATTTAATTTAAGATAAATTAATTTTTTCTTGTAACTTACATGTTTTTATAAAACTAACTAACTCATTGACATTATCAAACCCATAGATCCATGCTCTCCACACATCCCAATCCTGAGCTAAGCTAATGTTTTCCAATCATCTCCAGTATAATCTACTTACCTGAAATCATGGTTAATATTATTCTCCCACCTCATTCTTGGTCTACCAACTGGGTGTTTACCCTCTGGTTTTCTTACAAGAAGCTTCCATGTTTCTCTTTCAGTCCCTATTTGTGCCACATGTCAAACTCATCGCAGTCTACAAGACTTAACTCTTCATTACATTATTTTTGGTCTGATCATCTTACCTCAATATTAATGTTGATTTGTTCTTGAACATGTTTCAAAACAATTCTGTTTTATTGTCAGACTGGACAAGCTGACAATAAAACAGAATTGTTTTGAAACATGTTCAAGAACAAATCAACATTAATATTGAGGTAAGATGATCAGACCAAAAATAATATAATTAAAATAACCTCAAAATATCACTTCCTAAAATTAAATATTAACTCTTCATATTATATCAGGTTTCCTAAAAAGTTCACATAACTCATTGTTACATAGTCATTTCCATTTGCCTGTCTGTTCATCTCTCTTTGGTCCAAACATTTTTGTAAGAACTTTATTCTCAAATACTCATAATCTTTTCTCCTCCTTTAATGTAAGATTCCATGTTTCGCAACCATAAAATTGGGAGAATAACAGTTTTATTTATTTCCAGTTTAACATTTTTAGAGAGAAGTCGGGATGACAAGAGTCCCTGTAATGCATAATAGCTTACATTATAGGATCTCTAATTAGCCTATACTTAGAACTGTAGCTTTTAGTTATTTTTGAGTGAATATTCTGTGTTGTGACTAATTTTGGCTAATCATAATTAATTTTGCTTTCAGGGTGCCAATACGAATAAGAATTTGAGGAATGGCGAGCAAGTGTTGGATGCCGAGGAGTTTGTTACCTTCTACATGAATCTAATGTCACGTTCAGAGATTAAACAATTGTTTAACAAGTGGGTATTGGCACACTCATAGATTGTATCAGATAATTGATAGAAAGTAACTCTATGAGTGTAGAGAATAATTTAAAATATAGACATACATCTCATCTTATACATTAAACTTCCTTACCTGGACATTTTTGGAGTGTATTTTCTCCATTCTCAACTGGATTCCAACTGTTTGTGTTGGTATTCTGCTGTCCTTTAGCTTTTTTTCACTCTGATGGCAATTAGATGAATTCCACAATCAAATCCTTTCTGCCTGGAACATCAAAATTCATTAATTAATTCTTATTCCTCTGAATGAAGATTTTTTTCCCCCAACACTTTGAATTTCATTGGTTTTTCTAACTGTTTTAATAGTTTTGCCTTCTCTCCAATTCTATGGTTTTCCATCTAAAACTGCAGATTTTTCTTTTTCCCCACACTTTACATTTCTAAAGTGTATCATTGTTCTAATGTTTAAATTTATTTTAGTTATTCCTATGTAAACTTTTTTTTGGATATAATATTGAAGAGAAGGCAAAACTATCAAAACAATTAAACACTGACTTATATTTGAAGAGAAAAATATACACTCAGACTGGGGTTTGAACCCAGGACCAATATTCTACCAATTGAGCTACTTGAGCACTCCAATCTAAATTGCAAATTTTTCTCTTATACATTGTTAATTCCCAAGCGTAAAATGTACGAACCATTGCTCGATCATGCAAATGGCAGCCTCTTATGTAAGAAGACTTTTTTGGGAATTTAAACACTACTTTATAAAGCCAGTAGGGTGTGAATTAATAATGTAGATGAGACAAATTTGCTTTTAGATTGAAGTGCTCAGGTACCTTAGTTGGTAGAGCATTGGCATACAAAGCCAAAGGTCCTGGGTTCACACCCCAGTCTGAGCGTATATTTTTCTCTTCAAATGTAATTTGTCCTTCAGTGAGAAGTATTAAATTAATAATAAAAACACTGGAACTTATATATGGGAAAAATCTACAGAGAGGATCTCCCAACCTACAGCCGGGCTAGCAGGAGAAGTGCATGTGGCCACTGAGTCCTCACACCTCGTCACGCAGCATAGCAACTGTATGGCTCACTGTGAGTCATAAACTCGCACCACCAAGATATTGGAACTTAACTGCCTGCCGAGGCAGTTCAGTTACATGCTTGTAAGGTGAAACCTGCATTGTGTATTCTCGTATTAGTGATCTTAGTTCATAGTTATTATGCCTCGATCTGTATTTACAGTACAGCATAGGTATTTATATGAAAACAGAGTCTTGTAGAGAAGTCATTAGATGATTTCGAACACAATTTCCAGATGTAAATCTCCAAACCGAGATACCATTTGAAGACTTGTAAAAAAATTTAGAGTAACAGGTTCTGTGCTCGATAAGAAACCAAAGGTAACAAAATGTGTGCTTACTGAGGAAAAATTAGATGAAATACGAGAAAGATTAGAACATATGCCAACGAAATCCCTAAGACGACTTGCATAAGAAATTGGTGTTTCGAAGGCGTCAGCATTGCGAGTACAAAACTTTTACGTTTGAAACCATACAGAATAACTGTAATGCATGAACTTCAGCCATGTGATCCTGTGATGCAGTTACATTTTTGTAATTGGATGTTGCACAACGTTAATGATGGAATAATTGATCCGTGCTTGATAATGTTCTCAGATGAAGCCTGGTTCCATTTAAATGGGTATGTTTCATCGCAGAATAACAGATATTGGAGTCAGGAAATTGCCCATTACATCCATGAAATTCCTCTACATGACGAATGGATAGGAGTATGGTGTGCAGTGAATGGTTACAGAATTATAGGACCAATTTTTTTTTAATAACACAATTAATACACAAAGATACAGAGATGACATACTGAAACCATTTTTCAAAGAACTGATTGATATTGACTGTCAAAATGGATATTTCCAGAAAGACTCTGCAACTGCACATACAGCTGATGACTCATTAAAATTAATTAGTGAAATTCTTGAAAATTGGGTTATTAGTGCAGGCTTGTGGCCATCATGGTCTCCCGATTTAAGTGTTTGTGATTTTCATTTGTGGGGGTACTTAAAAAATAAAGTGTATGCAAGAAACCCCCACACATTAGATGACCTGAAATATTATTTCAGGACAGAAATAAACTCAATAACAGAACAGTAACTAATGCATATGAATATTATACCAGGACAGAAATAAACTCAATAACAGAACAGTAACTAATGCATATGGATGAGGGTTTCCTAGCAAGGTGCTGAAAATGTGTGGAAGTAGGAAGAGAACATTTTCAACATCTCCTGTCATAAGGTACATAACTTATTTTCACTATTTTCATGGTCGTGCACGAACCAAGTGAAAAAAAGTAGGAAAAGAGCCATGCAGTTGCTCTGCCATGTGATGCAGAGTGAGGACTCAGTAGCTGCTTGCACCTTTCCCACTAGCCTAGCTGTAGGTCAGAAGATCCTCTCTGTACGTTCAGAAGAATAAGGACAAAGTAGTGAATTTTTAAGTTCCTAGCAAGGAGGATTTGATCATGGTCTAAGCACCGCCGTAAGGAAGGAACCCAAGGGAAGCAAAAGCTAATACCAACAGTCAAAATCTAGTTGAGAATGGAACAATAGTTCTGAAACATGTTCAGATGAGAATGGTTAATTTATACTAAAAATTGATACAATGTTTCTGAAATATGTTCGATTCCTGATTCAGACGTTAATTTTTATTCATAGTTAATTTTTATTTTAAAAATACACTGCATGCCACTGATTACTATGGGTTATGACATCATGAGAATATTATAAATGTTATAATAAGAACATGTACACACTTCGAAATTCTATTCTGCATGAATTCTCCCCCCTCCCAAAAAGCTTCCTTTTTTTCCAAGCGATTTCTTATCTTGCATTGACAACATAACATTAAATATACATTACAGATTGTATATATTTCTTTCAATATCACCACGTTGTCATTTCAACATTTTGGTATTCTCTCCTGGCATGGCATTATTGTAACCCACTTCTGAGGTTGGGGCACCTGGAATGTGGAGTTACGCTGCCCCAATGATATATGATAGGTGATTTTGGTAATGGTGCACCAGGTGAGAACTTAATTCTAAACTTAATAAATATGTTGATGATGGTCAGATGATGCTCGGAGACCATTTGGGCCTTAAAGTTTCCTGACATTTGTCTTACAGGTGACGAAACCCCCCCCCAAAAAAAAACCATCACTCAGGAAACTTGATCAGACCGGGGATCACACCTTGGCTCGCTGCATGACAAGGCAGCATGCAACCTTGAGACCACAGCAGTGGACCTATATAAATATATAAGAGACAATACTGTTGTATTTAAAATTTATAAGTTTCATAATTATAGGTACCTGTTACAGTGTACATAAAACTTACTTTCTGTGTTTTTAGATGGTTCTTCAGAAATTCATATGTTAAAATTACTGTTTATCATACAAACTTAATTTTGTTTACTATTTAAGAAAAATTGTATCACCACACCTTATATCCTTCTTCTTATTAGACCAGTTTTGGGACCTAATTAGGTTCCATCCTCAGCACTTTCACTATCATTGTTATGTTGTCCTGAAGAGCTCCCTCCTGCTTCCTCTGTTGGTAGACTGAAGAACCTCGAAATCAAATCATTTTCCCCGGGAATTTCAAATTTCATTAATTTCTCCTTTTTTTTTTTTAAATGTAGATTTTTTTCCCAAACCATGAGCTCTTTAGGTTTTCTATTTGTTCAATTAACATGGCCTTTCTTTCAATTTGATGTACAGAAATTTAAAAACCAGAGTGAAAGAACATCTCAGGAATGTCAAAAATTGAGAAGTAGAAAAATCTGCACTATCTGCCCACACATGGTCAGAAAAACCCTGTCACTATAAAAAAGGATGAGCTGTAAACTGAATCTGCAATTGTAAATCAAATCAAAAGAAAGGCTAAATTAATTGAACAAATAGAAAAACCTAAAGAACTCATAATTTGGGAAAAAATCTACATTAAAAAAAATGAAAAGTAGAAATTAATCAATTTTGAAATTCTCAGGGAAAGTGATTTGATTTTGAGGTTCTTCAGTCCACCAACAGAGGGAGCAGGAGGTGGCTCTTTAGGACGATGTAACAATGGTCATGAAAGTATTGAATATGGAATCTAATTAGGTCCCAAAACCAGTCTAATAAGGATATTAAATGAGGTGATACAATTTTTCTTAAATAAATAATACCTCATAGTGTAAATTTCTAAAAATTCAATTTGTTTACTATACTTACTGATTTTTATTGATGTATATATTAACTTTCAGGTACGCCAAGGATGGGAAGGAAATGAAAGCACAAGAGCTATGTAACTTCATCAGAACAGAGCAGAAATATCCAAATTTCAGCATAGAAGAATGTAACACACTTATTGAAACATTTGAACAGTCACAACTGAAAGACAATTACAAAGTGTCTCTTATAGGTATTATTTTTAAATCTATTGAAATTGAAATTACAAAAACCAAATATATATGTATATACACACAAATACAAAGTCTATAGTGGAAGTATCCTATTTATCATCTAGGAACATATATTTTGACTTATAATATTTATATCTATGGTGCACAGTATAAGTCTGTTATGCAAGAACTGCATTAACTAAGAAAATTCCTCAGCAAGTGGAATATATGGTCTAATTTTGATGGTTTACAGCACACTACCTCAAGACCACAGTGGTGACACAGTTACATTGTGAGAAAACAAATAAAGGATCATTGCATTGGAGCAATTTTCAAATTATTTTGTTTTCAGGTAAACCCCCCACTTCTAATAGTCGGATTTTCTGCTCATGTTTGGAGAATCCTTTTTTGGTTCATTTAAATAGCTTATACTGAGTTTTGTTGCAAAACATTTTAAAAATTGTAGTTGCTAGCATGATTTAAAAAAAATTGCTTTAGATTAATCCTCCTCCCTCTCCTAATGTTCTTACTTTGCTAGTAACTTAATCTTACTTTTATTATTTATAACTAAATTCTCAGTTTGGTTCCAAAAAACAAAAGTGTGACTGCTAGAACATAACAGACATATATACAAGGAGCATACTGAAAGTCGTGAACAACCCATTGTTAAAATTCAAATTTCAACAATGTAACATAAACGACTGCAGGATCTTAATCTACAGACTTTATACCACAACATTGTCATGTTGTGACATCATAGCTTCTATCACGTAACCACACACAGTGTTTCCAAAATGGTGGACATCAGTGTTTTGTTTTGACAGCGTGCTGTCATTGAATTCCTTGTTAAAGAGGAACAATCTGCTGTTGACATTCACCCAAGAATTCAATGTGCATACGGAGATGCCTGCATGGGTGCCAGCAGTGTTAGGAGATGGGTGAAACATTTTAAAGATGGGAACACGAGTATCAAAGTTGAGCCTTGTAGCAGTCGCCTACACTCTGCCTCCACGGATCGCAACAAGGAAAGAGTTGATGCGCTCTTTAGAGATGACAGGCGTATCACAGTGAATGAAATTGCTACAAAACTTGCAGTAGGATACAGTGCAGTGCAAGAAATGATTCACAGCTTAGGTTACCGAAAAGTTAGTGCCCGTTGTGTTCCACATTTATTGACTGAAGACCACAAACTTCAGAGAAGAACCATCACCCATAACCTTCTTCAGAGATTTAAAAATGAAGGTAATGATTTTTTGACAAGTATTGTGATAGGTGACGAAAGCTGGTTTCATCGCTACGAGCCTGAAACAAAATGCCAGAGTATGGAATGGCACCACTTGAATTCGCCATCAAAGAAAAAAGCAAAACAGTGCAATCTGTTGGGAAAGTTATGGACAGCGTTTTCTGGAATATGCAAGGTTGCATTCTAGTTGAATTTCTTGAACCTGGACAAACCATAAATGCTGCCCACTACATCCAGACACTTGTGAAGCTCTGTCGTGCATTGCATGACAAATGCCCTGGAAGGAAGGTTATTCTACAACACGATAATACGCGTCCTCATACTGCTCGTGTCACTGTGGAGAAGATCAGGATATTTGGGTGGGAAACTTTTCCACATCCTTCCTACAGTCCCGATTTGGCACCCTCCGACTACCATCTTTTCAGTTCTGTGAAGGAGCAGCTGAGAGGCCAATGCTATGAGATGCTGGAGGATATTCGGAAAGCAGTGCATCAGTGTCTTCGGGCAGCTGGAATGGACTTCTATCATACGAGAATTTTCAAGCTTGTAGAACGCTGGACAAAAGTGTGCAAAGAAATGGAGACTATGTTGAAAAGTGACACAAAGGTCTGTAGATTAACATGGTGTACTTGGTTTGTTTAAAATAAATATTATGATTGTTTAAAAAACTGTTGCTCATGACTTTCAGTATGACCCTCGTATATTTATTCATTTAAATTTCTGTCATGGTTATTTTGGTGCTAATAGGGAGGACCAATGAAGGCCTGTAAAATGTTTTCAAAAATCTTATCATGATAAGAATCTCAGTAGCTTCATTCCTAAAGAATTGGCTAAGAATAAAGTTTTTAGTTACTATACCACATAATAAAATAAATAGAAAAGTATGCTTTTCAAACTGAAAGAAATATATTATGCTTTTCTAATAGGATAATGTTATTACACGCTTTATATTAGCTTGACCTGTATCTATCTATCTATCTATCTATCTATGTAACGGAATCTTTCAACGCGATTTTCACCCACTTAAAATCATTGGATCGACTTGAAACTTTGTATATTTGTAGAGGACCCGTGACAATACAATAATTTCATATTTATTTTCTAAAATCCTGGCCATATTCATCAGAAAATCAAAAAAAGTATTTTTGTATCAATGTAACGGAATCTTTCAATGCCATATTCACCCACTTAGAAACTTTGGATCGACTTGAAACTTTGTATACGTGTAGAGGACTTGTAACAATACAATAATTTCACATTTTGTTTTTAAAATCCTGACCAGAATCATCCGAAAATCAAAAAAATGAAAACTGGTATAATAGGTTGCGGACTTGTCGATTTTTTAGTCAATCGTTGTAAGAGCTCAGTTGGTAGTGCAGAGAACTCTTAGTGGTATATAATTTCAGTAATCCATACGTCGCTGGTTCAAGTCCGGCTGGGAGGGTTTGTTTTTTACACGCTTTGTATTAGCTTGACCTGTATCTATCTATCTATCTATCTATGTAACAGAATCTTTCAACGCGATTTTCACCCACTTAAAATCATTGGATCGACTTGAAACTTTATATACTTGTAGAGGAGCCATGACAATACAATAATTTCATATTTATTTTCTAAAATCCTGGCCATAATCATCAGAAAATAAAAATAAATAATAGTTTTAAAAAACTAAAAGAACACGCTTTATTAGAAAACTAAAAAATGAAAAATAATTTTAATTTCCAATTCGCTTGGGATAAAATTGAAGTGGTCAACAAAAAAATCATCTCCAACACATATAGAATAAAACTATAGTTATCGACAAAAAGAAAATAATTTTACCATCAAAAGCGTGGGGTGCTCTATATCAATTAATATATTTGATAATAAACAGATATTGGTAAAAGTAAGCTCTCTAAGAAGAAAATGTAAACATCATAAAAAGCACCCCACGCTTTTGATGGTAAAATTATTTTCTTTTTACACGCTTTATATTAGCTTGACCTGTATGTATCTATCTATCTATCTATCTATCTATCTATCTATCTATCTATCTA
>JASPKZ010006268.1:0-28597 GCA_030220185.1 Diploptera punctata | reverse complement strand
AGTGAAAAGTGAGAAATTTAATATTAAATATCGAATATTAGCTTTACTTGCTAGAAATGTAACGTGGTTGATTTCCATTTTAAGTGCTCTTATTTAAGAGACCGCTAGATGGCGTTAGTGGAACAAAAGTTCACTGCTACCTGACACACGGAAATCGTATTAGTATCAAGAGAAAAATCTATTTTTAAATGCCTAATAGCTTAAATTGTTATGTATGTCATCAAATTTATTGAAGAATTCCTCCACATCCCGCGTCTTGGCGATGTCCATTTCTATAGATAACAGCTAGGTTACTCAGGCGTTCACGAGTCGTTTTATACGCAAATTAAGTTTTCTCCCGGAGCAGAACTGTGGTAATACGATGGGTGTTTTGGAGATTTAATACATTCCATATTTTCAAAGACTTACGCCGTCATATTATTTTCAGCAAAGTTCTTAACGATAGGGAAAGAATTGACGTACCGGTATGTCACGAACATAATTTCTAATATTTGGATATAATTCAAAATGTTATTACACTGAGCCACAGAGCAAAATTTGTTTACCTTTCTACGCCCAGGCATGGATCCAGGCGCTACGAATTAAAAATTACAGAGCATTATTAAATAACTTATTTCGATAAGCAAGGTGTTCTGAATATATATATATATATATATATATTTAATAATAATCTATTTTCGTATACAAGTCCCATAACCTATAATAAGTTCTAAAAATATAAACCAACTCCTGTCAAATAGACCCTATGCAACGTTCAATATTCTACCCTTCCTATAACCCTTATGATTAAATACCGTGTAACTAAGAGATTAACAACATATAGGTACACATCAGTTACCCTTACATTTATATATATATAATATATAATATATATAGTAATTCCCGAAGGCAGGTCCTTCACTGCAATCATAACATTTTCATGCTATGCTATGCTTGCAGCTGTACTACGGAATTGTAGGTGTGGTAGCTTCCCGTTGCTTTCTCACACCGGTGAAGGATGATGATGGCCATATGATTTCGGGGACCGTTTGGCCCTAAAGTTTTCCTGACATTTGTCTTACAGGTGAGGAAAAACCCCGATAAAAACCTCACCCAGAAAACTGCCCCGGCCGGGAATCGAACCCGGGCCCGCTGCGTGACAGGGCAGCACGCTACCTCGAGACCACAGCGGTGGACTATAATATATATATATATATTATATATATATATATATGACATTTAGGAAGTAGGAAACGGTAGTATGCATCTAGCAGTAAAAAAAGTCTCTCTCTCTCTCTCTCTCTCTCTCTCTCTCTCTCTCTCTCTCTCTCTCTCTATTGCACACACCCACACACACACCCGTCATACTCTCTAAATTTTTGGAATTTTTTTTTTAGAACACGCTGCTATCAAACTAAGTTATTTAATGATGCTCCTTAATATTTCAATTCATAGCGTCTCCATTTACACCTGGGCGTAAAAAGACAAACAAATTTGCTTAGAGGACTATTAATTCTGGCTCGTGATTCTTTTGAATATTATAAATACTTAATAGGTGTATGACTTTATTTCTGTTCTGAGGATTTTTAGACCTTGAAAAGTCCATCGCCACAAAAATGAAAGGGTGCAGAAAATAATCTTGGCGACAGAAATAGATGGATTACGGAGAAGTATGAGAATATCCAGCTACAACATATTCGAAATACATATATCAGACAAGAAATGGATGCGCAAGAAACTGTTATCGATAGGATAACAAAGAGAGCTCTACAGTGGTATGGACATGTACAACGGATGTCGGAAGACCAGTGGCCTAAACAAATGTTGGATTGCATGGTACCAGGCAGAAGGAAGATGGGGAGAAGTAGAAGAGCATGGTATGAGGGAATATATGATGTCAAGATGAAGAGGAGTATGGAAGATGGTCAATGGGAAGATAGGAATCTCTGGAAAGCAGGAATCAAAGGCAAACTGCTGTAAAGTGGAAAGCCTGTATAAGTATAAGTAAGTAAAAGTCAATCGGCCCTAGCTAGTTTCAACACCAGTACGTCGGGTCTATTTAGAAGTGACTGCGACATGTGTCCTTACACAAAACCTATATATTTATTCCCCTCTATACAGGGCGGATTTAATTAACACCGACAAACTGCAGGGACTGATTCCTGACTGGAAATAGCGGGAAAAAAATGGCATATGAATAACTATCCATAAATGCATTGTTGCCACGGTAGATGGCACTGAAGAATGGATTATTCTCTTGCCCCGGCTGCATGGCCAGCTAGATCACCGGACTTTAAAACCCCTGCACTTTTTCCTCTGGGGCCATTTGAAAAGTGTTGTGTATGCTGGGCCAGTTCCTGATGTTGCTTACCCTTCAACGGCGTGTCCACGTCGCCTGTGACGCTATTCGAAGAGAGGACGGAACATTCGAAAGAGTGAGGTAATACATGATAGTCCTGAACACGTGCATTGGATTTCATAAGGCCACTCTGAACATCTGTTGTGACGTGGATGCGATTATGCTATGTACTGTGTACCGGGACGATTTGTTGCCGTTGCACGCACATGGTTCATTTGCGGACACATGATCATAGGATCTTTTTTCCTTCATTTCCAGCAGAAATCAGTCCCTGAAGTTTGTAGGTTGTAATTACCATTCAAATCTGTATACGTTGAAGGATTGTAACGGGATTTTTTACTAGAAGTTCAATAAGATTTTAATTCTCTAGCTGTACTACATTAATATAGCATAATTAATCTGTTCATCAGGAACATACATTTGGGTGCTGGCATTCCAATATTTCCGGACTCTGATATTTTGAGGAAAGCCCATGCTAGCGCAGTTGGTGTGTCCCTACATATATCCTCATTAACGTCACATAGCTGGCAGTTGATGAGTGGAAAATCCCAAAAAGTTTTGCGAGGGTATCGTGTCCAGTGAGAAGTCGGAACTTGAAGTCACCATCTGCCTTCTTCAAGTCTGATGCTTTATCAATCAGAAATTTCTCCGGTAGTTTGGTATTTCTCTCCTTGCGATATGGCTTCTTCAGTTTTTTTGTTGTGTGTAGTACAAAATAATGAAACGCCATGGCTGTATCAGTATTAAAAAAATGAACATTGGGCATTTTTTTCGCTAACAAAACTGCATGTTCATTGTCACGGATTTGGTACTTTTGGAGAACTTTACAAGGTGTAGAACTAATTGAGTTAATGATTTACGTACAGCCTCAATGTCTCCATTGAATACAGTTGTATATTGACAGACAATAAACTACGAGGCGCGATAAGCGTGGAAGGCGTTTTGGCTACCAACCGACTGGTGACTTCACATCCACGCATGTTAATCAAAGGGCTAGACGATCGTCTAGCCAGTACAGGGATCACATGTGGTCAGCATGTCGAATTCCCCAGTCGTTATAGCTGATTTTTCTCAATTTGGACCCGCTACTTGTTCTAACCAACTCACTGGACTATCGAACCCTAAGTTTCATGGCTGCGCGGACATAATCTCCACACACCCTTTCCTATCCTGAACTAATGTTTTCCAAATCGTCCCCTGTATAATCTACTTCCCTCAAATCATAGTTAATGTAATTCTCCCACTTCATTATTAGTCTACCAACTGGGACGTTTTCCCTTTAGCTTTCCTACAAATTCCATGTCCATCTTTCATACCCCATTCTTGCAACATGTCCTGCCCATCGTAGTATACGAGACTTAACTGTTCTTCTTGTATCCATCCATAGTAATACTGCCCGAAGGCAGGTCCTTCACTGCAATCATTGCATTTTCATGCTATGCTTGCAGCTTTACTAGGGAATTGTGTAGGTGTGGTAGATTTCCCGTTGCTTTCCACACCGGTGAAGGATGATGGTGATGATGATGATGATAAGGATGATGATGATGATGGCCATATGATTTCGGGGACCGTTTGGGCCTCAAAGTTTTCCTGACATTGTCTTACAGGTGAGGAAAAAGCCCAATAAAAACCCTCAGAAACCAGAAAAAACTGCCCCGACCGGGGATCGAACCCGGGCCCGCTGCGTGACAAGACAGCACGCTACCTCGAGACCACAGCTGTGGACGTTTTCTTATATATGGTTTCTGATAAAAATAATGTAGTTCACTATTAAGTAGTCTTCTCCATTCACCTGTCTGTTCACCTCTCTTTGGTCCAAATTTTTTCCTACGAATTTTTGTAATATTTTCTCCTCTCTTAAAATAAGAGTCCATGTTTCGCATCCATATAATATAATTTGAAGAATAAATAACAGTTTTATATATCTTCAGTTTAACGTTTTTTCGAGAGAGGTTGGGGGATGACAAGAGTCGATTGTAATGCATAATAGCATTCATTTCCAGAATTTAACCTATGTTTAATTTCTTTCTGCTATCCATTTTCCTCACGCGATGCTGGATGGTCTCTGGTCCCATCTTGGCCAAAAGTCCATGAAGAAATTTCTTACCCCCATGGAGACACGCCAAGTCTCGTATATGACACAATGCTTTAAACCGCTCCGACACTTCTTCTTTTCTTCCTCTACCCCGCATGAAAGCTGATAGCTTGTTGTGTGTTCATGCACTTCAGGTCCGGCGTATGGTCCTTCCATCGTAGTTGTGATTTTTCCTAAAGGCCTTTTCTGTTGAGGTGTCCAATCACGTATATTTTCTTCACTATCTTCTACTGTTCTCGTTTCCATCTATGTGATCGTTCCAATTTAGTCTTCTATAATTTATTCAGAGGTTTATAGGTTCAATTTCACATTCCTCTCTTATAAAAGACCTGCGATTTTCCTACGATTTTTCTTAAAACTTTAATTTTGGTTGTTTCATTCATTTGTTTTGTTCTTTGAGTTTCTGTTCGGCATTCGCAACCAAATGTTAGAACTGTTCTTATAACAGATTTGAAATTATTGTTTTTGTATCCGACACAGTCCCGCGCCATAGCCGAGCGGTTAAGGTAGGAAGCCTTGGCGCAGAGCTACGGGACTTGCGCTGGTTCGAATCTCCATGGGGGAAGAAATTTTCTCATGGTATTTCGGCCAGTATGGGACCGGTGCCCACCCAGCATCGTGAGGCATTTGGGTAGCTACAATAAGTAGCGGCTCCAGGTTGAGGAACCAGCTATAACGGCTGGGGGACTCGACATGCTAACCACATGTCACCCCTACACTGGCTGTTGATCATCTACCTCTGTGATTGACACATGTGGATGTGAAGGGCCAGCAGCCGGCTGGTAAAAGGGCAACCGCTGAAAAGTGGAAAGACCCTCAATCGGAAATCGGTATCCGACACAGTGCGAGAAATATTGACTGATACACTTAGCCCAAAAGAAATAAAGAATATATAATATACTCTATGACTCTGTGTTCTAAACTAGATTCCCACTACTTCATTTAGAGTCTTCGCACCAATTCTAAGATCCATGTTCAAAGATTATTTATTTTATTATGTACTACTTCCATTATAAACATTAGCTCATTTTTCTTGTATTGGAACATTCTGTATTTGAAGAGAATGACTGTAACAAGCGTTAATAATCTCGCAAAGCGGTCTGCATCTCGCCCTGTAATTAAATCTGTCAGCATAAAATCACCGATTATTATTCTTATTTTAGAAGCTAAGCATTGTTTTCTAAAATCAGAAAGGAGTAATCTATTGTCTGGAATAATTATTTTAGCAATTAAGAATACTTCGTTAATGAGAACGAATTAAGACGATACCACAGGAAAATTTACAACTAGCGCTTTCCTCCCTGTAATTTAAGGAAACTAAAGTTATCTGCTACTTAAGAGATTGTTAGAAATGTCAAATTAAGGGAGCAGCTGCGAACACAGAAAGGGAAGTTGAGAAACTTGCTAATTATAAATAGGTATAGTAAATACAGAAATTTATCCTTTGGGAATTAGGAAAGTTAAAATATCTGGTAGCAATATGTACAAATAAATTACTTTCGAGAGGGATGCATTTTAAAAATGTTCATTTCGAAAGGGGATAAAATGCAGAATATATTTCTATCAAATACTGTTATACAGTTGAGATCGTCGTGCCGTGCCTCCTGTTTCTAACATAAGCGGGGGAAAAAAAATTGAAGGTTCAGAAAAAAAAGATAAGTAACTTTTTCTTTGAAACCTAGAAAATAAACTTTCTTGCCTCTGTGTCAAACTTTGGAGGTAAATAAACCATGACAAAACTTTTACTGTTTTCACACTTCTAAATAATAGTGCTTTCCATGGAGAATCTAATGACACCTGAAAGTCAATTTCGTCAAAAAATGACTTACGGTACCTGATTCGTTCCCTATACCCTTCATAGACCTATGGCCGATACGCATAACATCTAACATTGCATTTATTGAGATTTTTGATAAAATAAAGACCATAAGTTCAAAATCGTATCGCTCTGCAGCTAAGCAATTTAAAGTATCATGCCTTGGTGCAGAGCTACAGAACCTGTTCTGCTGGTTCGAGATCTCATGGAACCTCGACAAGAATGCAGCCGACGACGTACACTCGCATCGTGAAGAACTTGGGTTGCTACAATAAGTAGAGGGGCTCTATGTTCAGTGAATAAAATAGAATAACTGGGAGACTCTACATGCTGACCACATACCGCCTCAACATTGAGTGGCTGACTGTCCACCTGGAAATGACATGTGGATGTGAGACCAGCAGTCGGCTAGTTGACGAAAGCCTATGACGCCATAGAGTTTAATTCTCTCTACAAATGCTTTAGCATATTTTTATACAAAGGAAAGATTCCACCAAATGTTTAAATGGTCCGACCTGCCCTTTAGTAGGGCGGGGCACGGCACATAAACGTGTAAATTACAGAAAAGGACCAACCCATTAGCATATAATATGTGGACTAAGCCTTGCCTTCCTGCGTCAGATTGTGGTAGGATTACAATGTGCAGCCAAAACAGCATATTGAATCTCATTTCTATGACAGATAAATGTTTCGTTTTTAGCATCCGTTAGCTTGAATTCCAGGACAATGACGGACATATCGGACTCCCATCTTTTATGCTAATATTGTTTTTTTATATTGGTAGCTTAAGATGTTGGTGGGCTCTTTCCTTCTAAAATTCTTTGTAAATCACAGTTCAGGTTATATAGTAAAATATTAAAATAAGTACCGTGGCGTAGTGGTTAAGGCAGTGCGCCTCCAAATCGGAAGGTCAAGAGTTCAAGTCCCGGTGGGAGTCAGAATTTTTAAACTGACCCAAACCTTCTGGTGGCACCATGACCGTGGGATCGACTCAGCCTCTAACGGATATGAATACCAGACGCTTGTTCTGGAGCAAAGGCGACCGTCACGCAGGGCTGACAACCCGGCTAATGTCAAGTGCCGATTGTCTAGAAAAAATGGGAGCATTAACATCCTACTACCCCAAGGGTCTCCTATGACCTGTAGTGGGATCACTTTACTTTATTTTACCTGGTATATCTGTCGTCCTAAACTAAAATAGATTTCTGTTAAAAAAAACTTCATCAAGTAGTTATAGTCTCTCTGGTTTAACTTTACGAGAAATTTGTAGAACGAGACAACTGCACTCAGCTCTCTCACTCGCACCAGTGTTGTCGGTTTTCTTCACCAGATGTTAATACGGAAAAGGGGGAGGAGGAAAACTGACAACAGGGTGGGTTATTTCTTTTGTCTCTGAACCAAAGCGGTCAACTATCTACCCAGGGATTAGTCCCTGCTATCTACCCTTGTATCTCCATCTCTCTCTCTCTCTCCTCTCTCTCTCTCTCTCTCTCTCTCTCTCTCTCTCTCTCTCTCTCTCTCTCTCCTGCCAAGTACAAGCCAGCTATACAATAAAATTTATAATATAACAATAGAATACCTGAGATCTCAGTCTTCCTCAACTTTGGATGTAGTATGTGGAGTACTTTCGAACCATATGCTTCATCTTCAGCTTGTTAATCGGTTACTGGTTGTTCGTGAGAATTTTGTAGAGCGGGTTGGCGTCACTGGGTGAGTTCTCATTCAGCAGACGAGTGTTTTTGGTTTCTTTTTAGTATCTCGATTTCTTCGAGAATGTTGGTTTTGAGTTTTTTTTTTCCTCTATGAATGATGGATAAAGTGTTGTCGATGGTATTAAATTGGTGACCTGTTTCTATGACATGTTTTTGCAAAACTAGATTTGCCTTCCTTAAGATGTTCGTTATATCGTATGTTGAAATTTCTGGTTGTTCTGTCAATATAAAACTTCTCACAGCTGCTGCATTTTAGTTTATGAACTCCTTTGTTTTATAAATGTCTATTTCTTCTATTTTTCTTGTAATTATGTTATTTTAATTTGTTGGTTGTTCTGAAGGCAATTCTTACATTTTTGTCTTTTTTATGGTTTTAGCCAGTTTTTGTATTTCGGGACCAGTAGGGGCCTATATGTGAAAGTCAAACACAATAGTTTTATTATTATCCATTTCTCTATTAATTCAGTTAGGGTTACTAATTCTCCCTTTTTTGTTTTTTATTAATTTGTCAATTATTTCTTCATTATAGCCGTTTTTGGATGTTAGAAGTTCGATGTATTTCAGTTTTTTATTGTAATTTTTTTGATTGAGCGGTAGTTTTCTTAATCTGCTAATGAGGCTATACAAAAGAAAATACTATAAAATGCAAAATCTACTGTTCTTGTTCAATTTAAACTGCCCTAGCACTGTGACCTGAAATATCTACTGCGCCTTTCCCATGTATACAATGTATGAAAATAAATCACTCGATGGTAGATAGTGTATTTAGTCTGTTATGATATTGTTTTCGACACATCAAGCATTGACACATGACTCGCACCTCCATTTATTTGGGCTGGCTCCAGGGCCTTGAGGAGGGGCTATAACCATCCGCTAAGTTGATACACACAAGCTCGGAGTCAGGAAGAGGAACATGAGTGCGCCTCACATTAGCTCATCACAACCACATGGTTTGCTAAACCAGACTACTTTTTACATAACTTCAGATGAGGTGAAGGGCAATATAAAATGATTGGATGAAGATTAAATTGCATGCTGGAGGAAAGAGGAGTGGAGTGTGTTGGTGGGATAAATTCGGGAAAAGGGAGAACTCCGAGAAAACGCCGAAAAATCCCGGTGTGGCCCACCATCAATACCTCTCCGAAAACGGCAGGATTCGAACTTGGAATCCCAGTCAGAGCAGCCGCGCGTCCACCCAAGACAGCTTAATCCATTATTGGAAACAAATTCTAAATTTTCAAAGGCTATATTTTACTTTATTACCTCTTTTTAATTTTGTGAATACTTTGGTTTGTATGTAGAAAGTCAGGTTATCGGAAATTATACCTGTTTTTTTGGCAGAGCCATTATCACAGACTTATTACATTAATATCGCTAGAAACTCAAACACATAATTTATTAAAATTGTTTTTGCATTAAATACATTTATCCATTTTTATTCAGTGAATACATTTAATTTGTACATAGGTTAAATTATAGTAAAACATATAACAGCTATATTTTTCGTCCATCGCTATGGTCAAGTCCTAACATCGTTGCCTCAGAGCAATAGGTCCGGGTTCAATTCTCTGTTAGGAAAAGTGTCGTGAGTAAGATTTTTTGGAGAATTTTTTTTCCTCATCTCTAAGATAAATGTGTCCCGCGCCGTAGCCGAGTCGTTAAGGTAAGATGCATTAGTACAGAACTAAGGGAAATGCGCTGGTTCGAGTT
The DNA here is from genome assembly GCA_030220185.1 of Diploptera punctata. Classification (NCBI taxonomy): domain Eukaryota; kingdom Metazoa; phylum Arthropoda; class Insecta; order Blattodea; family Blaberidae; genus Diploptera; species Diploptera punctata. The sequence continues at coordinate 18,926 of JASPKZ010006268.1, read as the reverse complement.
CCAATGAGGGAAGGAATTTTCTCATGGAATTTCGGCCAATATGGGACCGGTGTCCACCCAGCATCGTGAGGCATTTAGGTAGCTAAAGTAAGTAGCGATTCCAGGTTGAGTAGACCAGCTCTAACGGCTGGGGACCCGACATGCTGACAAGATGTCATCCCTACACCGGCTTATGATCGTTTACCTCTGCGATTAACACATGTAGACGTGAGGCCAGCAGCCGGATGGTCAGCCAAGGGCCTTCTAGGCCTGTCGCGCTTGGAGTTTTTTTTGTAAGATAATGTTAGGAAGCATTTAAGTCCCAAATAGTCTCTGGCAATCACATAATCATCCATATCATCATTTTCGCCAAGTTTAATATGAATATACGAGTTAATAAGTAAAGTGATCCCACAACAGCCCTCAGGAGGCCCTTGGGGTAGTAGGAGGTTAAGGCTCCCACTTTTTCTAGACAATCGGCACTTTATGTCAGCTGGTTTGTCAGCCCTGCGTGACGGCCGCCTTTACCCCAGAACAAGCGTCTGGTACTCATTTTCGTTAGAGGCTGAGTCGACCCCAGGGCCATAGTGCCGCCAAGAAGGTTTGGGTCAGTTATAAAAATCCTGACCCAAACGGGACTTGTTTGACCCTCGACCTTCCGCTTGTAGCGCAGTGCCTTAACCACTACGCTACGGCGTGCCCCCCATATACGAGTTAATAGTGTATCTTATTCGAGTTGTTTCGGTGATGTCCCTGGCATTAAGCTACCGTTCATCCAGGGAGGACGTCTCCATGTTCTTACTGTTGTCAAAAAATTATGTACGTCACATAAGAGCTAAAATCCTCTCCCGACAAGCCATGTCCTTCATAAGGTTCGAGTGGCGAAGAGGCTCGTAAAAGTACCTGCAAAATGGAGAAAATAACTACCGGTTATTAAAAAGTTTAAAATAATAACATTTTTTGTTGGAGAAAGTGCTATAATATTAAATGATCAAAACAAACATTTTTACTAATTACACTGAGCAACAAAAAATATTTTATTTTTTTGTCTCAGAAAGAAAATTTGCAATTCTCATATAATTTTTTCTCCTGAATTCAAATATGATATCCTATCGATTTTTTCTCCATCACGCAAGGTTTCCGAGAGACAGATTTTTTATAATTCCAAACACTTTAATATTTTCTACATTCGTAACTACACAATATTCGAAAATTTGGGACTCATCTAGAAAGTAAGAAACGACGATTTTCTGCTATATTTCGCCTGTGGAGCATCCCTCTGATGGTCCAACAATAATCGGCCAGCATATTAGGATTCCATTTGCCTTGTATATCTCTTTTCCATAGCTGAAGCCATTTGATTTAAGCTCATTTTGTTTTATTTATACAAATGGGCAAATGGACGAAAAAAGTTTATTACAAACATCATCATCATCATAGTACAATTCACGAATTTAGGCCATTGTTGACCTGTTTTCGGCCTCACGAGAAACACATCCAGAAGTCTTTGAGTGACGTCCTGGTCCTTCTTCTTCCTGCAGGTTGATATCTTAACAATTAGTTTGGGTATTTCTGGATCTTCCATTCGATGAACATTTTCGTAAAAAACCCTCTTGACTTTTTCATTAAAACATAATTATTTAAATCCATTAATTGAAAATGAAATTTAAAAAACACTGTGGGTGATGGAGAAATTTCGAATACATATTTGAAAGCACGATAACAAAAAACTGCATGTAAGTCAAACTATTGGTGACTCATTGAGACAAAAATTGTTGACCAGTGTTTATTTGCAACATGTATTTTAATTTATGTGAATATATTTATTTTTAGACAGAAAGTTAGGTTAATTATTGGAAATAAAGATTTTTGGGTGGGTGGGTAATACATTTTTACCATAGATCTAGTAGTCTGTGGTTTCCATGTAGAAGCGAATGGTGCTGAAAGAGCACAAAAAACTTTGTACTGGACATCCTGAAGCACCTTACAACATTCTGTTGGTTAATATAAATTATACTATTCGAGTCGCTTATCTTAACGCTTAGTATATAGAACTGGGTTATCATGTGGCTTACTTTTCACCTGGTTATGTTAATTATTGCTATAATAAAACAAAACCTCATTTCACAACATAAGGTAATGTCTGTGCTCGTTTAAAAATGTGTTATCTCGAAACCATTCAACTTGTTTCGATAAAGAAATATAGGTTTACAAAATAAAATAAAAAGTTGAATTTCCACACTTTTTGACACATGAATCATCAGTTTTTTAAATTTATTTACTTTAAAAAAGATGGTCACCCGCAACCGTAATCTGGACATGTTGGAACTGCGCAATGCTTCTATGAATTGTTTTTTATATATATTCTTCTTTGTCTATTAATACTAAACAAAGCGTTGCATTTATCTGCTTTGATATGTATTATGTTCTGTTTGTCTGTTTTGAGCTTTTCTTTAAGGTTTTGATATTTCTTAAGTTTTCTTCCTGTTCTTTATTTAATAAATTATATATATAATATTATTATTATTATTATTATTATTATTATTTTATTATTATTATTATTATTATTATTAAAAGTTTTTTCTAATAACTTTTATTATAATTATTAGAAAAATCATTAATTTCAATAATATACCATCATTAAATAAAGAAGACAAAGAAAACTTAGAACAACATAAACCTTAAAGAAAAGCTCAAAACAGAAAACATAATACTAAACCAAAGCAGATAAAGGCAACTCTATAGAATTAATAGACAAAGAGGAATGTATAGAAAAAAAAAAACAATTCATAGAATAAAACAACTTTAGAAAAATCAATAAAGACCCCAAAAACTGCCCCATGCTGTGCCTCACCTCCCTGATTGGAACAATTTTCCAGTAAACGGGCCTCTACCACCACACTTCACGAAACATAGTTCGCACCATTGGACGAAAACATTCCTGCAAGATGGATCGGAAGAGAATCACCGTACACCTCATGTCCTGCCAGATCATCAGACCTAACATCACTTTTTTTTGTGAGGGTTTGTTAAGGACCAGGTCTACATGACGCCAGTACTTGATATGCCAGTCTGAGGGATTTCTTTTGATCTATGTGCAAGTCTTACAAAAATAACTTATGCTGCTGTCAATAATGTTACACCACAGATGCTTCATAACACAAAGGTTGGGACTGAATATCGGTTGGATATTTCCCGTGGCACTAATGGAAGTCACGTTGAGGTTTATGGAATAAAAGGTAAAAAAAATCTCTTTTCACTGTACCAATTGATTTCATCTATAGATTCGTATTAGTACAGAAGTTATACAATTTCTCTTAACTCCTGGCGCGACAGGCCTACAAGGCCCTTAGCCTACCAGCCGGCTGCTGGCCTCACATCCACATGTGTCAATCACAGAGGTAGATTGATCAGCATTCCAGTGTAGGGGTGACATGTGGTCAGCATGTCGAGTCCCCCAGCCGTTATAGCTGGTTTCCTCAACCCGGAGCCGCTACTTATTGTAGCTACCCAAATGCATCACGATGCTGGGTGGGCACACCGGTCCCATATTGGCCGAAACACCATGAAAAATTTCTTCCCCATGGAGACTCGAACCAGCGCAGTCCCGTAGCTCTGCGTCAAGGCTTCCTGCCTTAACCGCTCGGCTACGGCGCGGGACACCAATTATCTCTTATTACACCTAAATTCGGAATATGATGTATAACTTCGCTTAATTTTCTTATATTTTTCTCAATGGAACAAGTCATAGATTTTAGGAAAATTTATTTCTATTACCGTGCGCCAAAAATACATACTACTACTACTACTTACTACTACTACTACTACTACTACTACTACTATCTACTACTACTAACTATTAATAATATAGTAATAATAATAATAATAATTTGTATCAAATGCAGTCAAACAAATATCTTAACTATAAGTGAATCAGTTGTATTGTTTTTTTTAATAAAAACTAAAGTATTATTTATTATTCTTCTTTTTATTATTTAAATAACTAAAATTATAATCTCCCCATAACAACCCCCGCATGTGGTTTAAATTAGCCAAAGTGCGTAAATCATCCGAATCTGCAGTTATAACTGGGTCAATGCGGCAGTAGAACACTGCGTCATGATTCATGATCAACGATGGTAAATACTCGGACTTTGCCATCATATTCTCAGAAATGTTTTTCAAAAACTCCCAATCACAATATGAAAAAAAAAAAACGCTGATTGAAGATATTAACTATTTCTGTTTCCCCCCCCCGCAGAAAGTAATCATTTTAAATTACGGTTCCTTCATATTGCTGTATATTTTTTTATAGGAAAGGGTAGTGATGTACAATTTTTTAATAGCTAGATTGTGCACCAGATGGCCGCATTAAATTACAAATTCCTCCGCAGTACATATGTTGATAACGCATGCTGATAAGATTCATTCATCGGATAAGGATGTTAAGCCTGATATACCCCTTGGTGCTTTTTATACAGGAGTAAAAGAGATAATACTACATATCCTGCAATTATATTGGCTGCTAATAGTACTGCTAATGTTCCCGGTCGAATTAAGTTTCTAACTCGTTTTCTCAACTTGGAACCGTTACTTATTGTGGCTACCCAAATTACTCACGATATTGGTTGGGCCCCGGTCCCATTCTGACTGAAATGTCATGAGACAATTATTTCTCGCATGGAGACTCGAAACAGTGCAAGAACTCTGCACCATGCTTTAAAACGACTCATTGCGGCGCTGGAAATTCAATACAGTAAAAGCTCCTTATTCTCGGGTTAAAAATTGCGACACAGTTCCTGTATTCGAGGCTAAAAATTCTTTATTCGTGGATCCAGTCGGTATATTAGAAGGATTAGGGATTAGTATCCTTTATTAACCATCAGATTTTTTTTTTACAACTGGAGGCAGGCGCCAAGGCGGAATTTACAAATAGTGATTCAAACCAAATGGAAAATAAATATAAAAAAAAAACAAACCTTATTGTCACTAACCCTAATGTTCATTGTTAAAAGCTGTTGTCGTATTTCACGTGCCGATATGTACTACCACAAGAAATAAGGGGCTGCCGGACATTGGCATCTTTTAAAGAAATCTAAATTTATATTTGCTCTAAACTCGACTTCATTATTATCCATGTGTAAGATATATATATATTAATTGGTTGTTTCCCGTATAATGTATCATATTTTATATTATTATTATTATTATTATTATTATTATTATTATTATCGTATCATTATTGTTATTACCATATAAAATGTTGTTTGAACATGACATTTACATTGCTACCATTTATTGTATCTTTAAACTGTTTATAATTAGTATAGTGTATATCTATATTTGTCGAATATTTATTTGTATTTGTGCTGGTTGAGTGGAAGAGAGGGGCCTTATGGCCTAAACTCTGCCAGAATACAGTATTATTATTATTATTATTATTATTATTATTATTATTATTACTTTGATAAATGCCTCCATCGCCACGATCGGTATATTGTTTCAACTTGTCATTCGTTTGCAATAATTTTGATTAACATGTGTCTCTTGTGCTTTGTTTCCACTTTATAATGTCGAATAAAAGGAAAGAAAAATAGTACCGAAGAGAAAAAAAATAGTGTTGCCTCTTAAAGTAAAACATAGAAATGCTTGACAGTTTATACGTGTTGGCGAGTCGTTTGCGTCTATATCACGCCTGTTTTCAATGTTGATGAAATCAAATCCGAAGACAAAATAAGAAATTTCTAATGAAGAATTCACAGCTGAATATCAATCTTATTTGAGATACCTGTTTAAAAGCGGCAAAACAGGAAAAATGTACTAACTTCTTTAAGTCCTTGCCTAAACCTGACAGTAATTATTAATAGAAATTGTTTCAAAATCTCTCATTAATTGATTTTATTTTGATAATTTTTATTTTATTTCGGAAACTATATACCCATACAAATTACCATTCCATATTCGCGGTTTCAGCATTCGCGGCATATTTGCGGAACATAACCCTGGAATAAAGAGGTTTTTGCTGTATAAATGACGAAAACATATTCTGTCCATGCAATAAACTAGACCAGCGATTCACAAAGTGTGTTCCGCCCATGTCTTAGTAGTCTTGATGGCATTTCAAATTTAGGTAAGATATTCTTAGTGGCAGATTATAACTAAACTCACTGGCACATATCGAATCCTTTAGTTTACGGCCCCCATGAACACAAGCAAATGTTTTTAAATCATCCTCCACATAATCAACTTCTCTCAAATCATGGCTATTGTTGTCCTCCCACCTCTCATTTTTTCAGCCACCCCTACTGGGCTCTTTCCCTATGGTTTTCCTACAAGGAGTTTCTATGTCCCTCTACTATTCCCCATTCGTGCCATATGTTCCACCCATCGCAGCCTGCGAGATTTTAACTGTTATTTTTTATAAGCCCTATTTGGTTTCCCATGCAAATCATATAGCTCATTTTTATGTACTCTTTTCCATTCGCCTGACTGTTCATCTCTCTCTCTGGTCCAACAATTTTCTAAGAATTCTAATTATCAAATTCTACTAATATTTTTGTCCTCCCCTTAAAGAAAGAGTATATGTTTCGATGCATTTAATATCCACTCCATAGTAATTCTGCCCAAGGGCAATTATACACCGGTGATGGATGATGAATGATGATAAAGATAAGGATGGTAATGGCGGCGGGATGATTTTCGGGGACCGTTGAGCCCTAAGCTTCCTGACATTTGTCTTACAGACGAGGAAAAACCCCGAAGAAAAACCTTACCCAGGAGCCTGTCCTGACCGGGAATCCAACTCGGGCCCGCTGCGTGAGAAGGCAGCGCGCTACATAATTGAGAGAATAAGACTTTTCATCTGAGGATTTTTCTTAATGTATTGCTTAATTTGTATAAAAATTAAAATCATCAGTTTATATTTTCATATTTTTTAGTATTTTGTGTCTTTGAATAAACCTCATGAGGTCAGATAGACAATTAAAAATAATCTTAAAACTACTTGAAGGGCGTACAAAATTAATAGAAGTACTTTAAGAGGACTCAGAATGCCCTAAAGGTATAATAATGCTTATAAAAATGCAAGTTTTTTTTTTTGTAACTAGGTCTGCTCATAGCAAGGAAATGAAACTTATTCTTATTTATGTTCATCAAATAATTATTGACATTTAAATTAATAATAATAAGGAAAAAAGGTTTCGCCCTAATGCGCATTGATTGTTCTTTAATCTTTGCTGTGGTCATTCAGCGATTTCGTGTTTCTTGGGCATTTCGGTATAGCCTATGATATCCGTCGCACTGTCCGCCACACAATTCACACACGCACTGTATGACATTTAAATTACAAAATAGATTTCTATTGCAGCTGTTTTTTAATAACTTCATGTGTACATCCATAATAATAATCACTCCTAAAACTGTGTACAATAATTTTTAAATAAACGTTTGACAATGTTAATAAACAAAACCTATCAGCAGAATGTGGAATTATAGCAAAATTTTAACATTAGCTATAAGAAGCATTCTTGATTTCCATAATATTTACTACAAAATTTCGCTAATTGACTCTATGGCTTAATTTAAGGGACCTGAAGTTCAATGCTCACATTAAGGGCTGGCACTGATCTCAATCTTGACCCAACTGAACCGTGTTCATATCTCTGGTAATCAATTTCCTAAGATTAATCTGAATATATCCCTCTCTAAGCGTAGGTCTTCCTAATGCTCTTTCTCCCAGAGTTTCCCAACACATATTATGAAATAATTTCTACTGCCAACGATTCAAACTATATGTTCTGTCCATCGCAATCTCTCAGATTTAATAACGTTGATAATATTAGGTCAAAGATATAAAAATATGGAACTTCTCACTTAGAAGTTTTCTCCATTCGTCATTCTAAACCCTTATGGGACTTAGCATCCTAGGATCCTATTATACAATTTTTTAACCTGTGTTCTTTTTTAATATAAGAGACCATGTTTCATACTCATAAAGTACTGTATCCTCAAGTAAGTTTATCGTATTATAAATTTTAATCTTTAGATTCTTAGGCAAATGGCGAAAAGACAGGTCATTTTACTAAATAACTTAGGGAAATTATATATATAAAATAAGCGAAAATAATAAGAAATGGACAGAACACTTAATGAGAATGAACAACGAAAGAATACCAAAAAGAACCTTCCTGAATAATCCCAGAGGAACAAGAGATGTTGGCCGACTACGTAGAAGATGGACTCCACTTTTACTTCGCCGGAACAGGCTGCATAGCCTAAACCCTTGTAGTAGAAGAAGAAGAAGAACTTAGGGAAACACTTAAAACATGTGACGCGATTTTTTTTACAAGTTCCAATCATACACCATGCGCATGCGCCAACAAACGTGAAGCAATTTACACTATGGAATCATGAGATGCAGCCATAAACGATATTTGAACTCGCGTTGCCAACCAAACTAAAACCTAACCTAACGCAATTTAAGTACTATAACCTGTGAAAGATCAACCTAAAGCTAACCTAACACATTTAAGTCTCTAATCTGTGATAGAATGCACGCTGATTTTATTTAGTATAAGTTAATTAGTATAGACTCTATATTGGCTGCACTGGAACACAGAATATTCGTTTAAAATCAATATGACTGCCACGTCTTCATGTAGTTCAATACCGTGAAAAAAAATTCAATAATCTTTAGAAACATGTAAAAATCATTGTAAATGGTGGGAAATAATTTGAAAAATGAAACCCTAAGAATAGTATTTGACAGGAGTTTATGAAGTAATTAAAAAAGTCGTTTCACAGGTTGTGAAGTTCAGCCTGGAAATACTTTACAACATATGACAACAGTTATAAGAATTTGTAACTTTAAGTAAACATTTAATTCTTCATGTGATGTTTGATCTATTAACAGCGATGCCAAATAAAAAATTCGTTAGGAACAGAAAACTCTAAATAGGTAAGACGTTATATTAACTAAATAATCTAACTTACGTTGGTATAGTATTGTAATGTAAAATAGTACATAAACGTACCAAAACTACTTAACGGTTTTTTTTTTTTTTTTTTTTTTTTTTGGGTAGAGCACTTGGTCTAGAGAACCAAGGGTCCGGGTTCAAGTCCCGGTCTGAGCGTATAATTTTTCTCTCTTCAAATATGATTTATCCATCATTGAGATGTACGAAATCAATAATAAAACTTGGAAAAAGCCGTACTGGCTGTAATGTATAATTCCCAAATATGTCTTCTTAATAAAGGAGCCGCCATTTGCAAGATAGGAGCATGGCTTCACAGCATTTGGTGGACGGGAATTACAATGTATATAGAGAAAGATTTGCGTTTAGATCGGGTACTTGCTCAGGTAGCTCAGTTGGTAGAGCACTTGGTCTAGAGAACCAAGGGTCCCGGGTTCAAGTCCCGGTCCTTGAGCGTATAATTTTTCTCTTCAAATATAATTTTTCTCTTCAAATATTACTTACGTTTGTTTAATCACTCTAAAGATCAGAGAATGACGACTTTCACATGAAATGAACATAAAAAGGATATGTTAACTTACAGTTTCATCACAGAAAAGGAAATGAGTGCAACTTACCTGCAACAAAGAAATAATATACATTAGATTGTACATAGTATAGTAAAAATATATTACGCTCTATTCACTATAAGATAAATCGACATAAACAAAGGTTGATAGGCCTACCATTCCGCGATTATTTGTTCCAATTGGTGGATTGCTGTAGCGATACGATGCGCAATGCTTTTCTGATTTTATTAAATCCGTTTTTTTTCACTTAACAAACACTCGTAAATTCAAAATACGTTTAATTTATATTTCATAATATAATGTAGAAATTTACATTGCTACATTTAATGCATCTTTAACTGTTTATAATTAGTATAGTGTATATCTATATTTGTCAAATATTTATTTGTATTTGTGCTGGTTCAGTGGAAGAGAAAGCCTTATGGCCTTAACTCTGCCAGAATAAATAAAACTATTATTATTATTATTATATATAATTCCAAATATTAATTGGGCATGCCTATATTGTAATTTTATTTAAGGAAGAATAATAATAACCCCTATCCCCAACACTCTTTGCAATTTATATCAATGAAGTAATATGTTGCTGGAACAAAACATATAAATTTGGAATAAGAATATCAGAAAATAGAAAATTAAACACCCTATTGTTTGCAGATGACCAAATAATAATAGCAAATTCCGAAGATAATCTACAGAAAGGTCTGTATGAACTTAACAAAATTACAGAAGAATATGGATTAAAGATATCTACGGAAAAAACAAAAATTATGGCATTTCAAGGTGTAGATCCTGTCAGAAGTAAAATTGTACTGGACAATAAAATTTTGGAGCAGGTGAATAATTTTACGTATCTAGGATGCAATATCTCATATGAAGAAGAAAAGGATATAAATGCAAAAATATCTAAATTTTTAAGAATTTTAACGGTTAATAAATTCTATCTTCAAGCCACAGTTAGTCCAAAAGCATTCAAGACTGAAAGTGTATAAAACACTGGCTCTTCCAAACTCTTTTGTATGGTAGCGAAGTATGGACGTTGAAACAGAAGGATATACAGAGACTTAGATCTGCTGAAATGAGATATCTTCGGAGGACTGCAGGATACACACTACTAGATCACAAAAAAAATGAAGACATCTTAGAAGAATTACACATGGAATCTTTAGAAAACAAAATTTCTGATTATAAGTCAAGATGAATACAACATGTTCATCGAATGGAAGATCACAGAATACCCAAACTAATGTTAGATATCAACCTGCAGGAAGAAGAAGACCAGGACGTCCACTCAAAAGACTTCTGGATGGTGTTTCTCTTGAGGCCGAAACGGGTCAACGAATGGCCTGAATTCGTGAATGTACTATGATGATGATAATATAACCCGACGGGAATCGGGATCGATTTCCTATGGGTTCAGAAATTTTAAACTGGACCTAAACCTTCCGATAGGACCATGGTCCTGAGGTCGGGGGTCGACCCAGCCTCTAACAAGCACCAAATATATGATCTGGGAATAAAGACTCCCGTCACCTAGGGCTGACAACCAGGCTAAACATCTCGTGCTGATTGTGTAGAAAGATTAGTCTTAAATCCCACTACCGCAAGGGTCTCCTAAGGCGTAGCAGTGGGATCATACATATTAGAAATGTGGCTACAACGATAATTATTTCAAAAATTTTAGTGCGACTGCCAGAAACGTATGTGCCATAAACCGACATTTCATTATTATAAGTATGGATGGAAAAAATACTATCAAAGATGTAACATATAGGCTACAACACACATTAAATTGTGAGTCATGAATGTAGTTAGTTAATGATAAAAATTGTTTTAATTAATTTACGCTAATCTGACATTATCATAACTTCATTTGTCATAAACCAAATATCTATTTTTTGTTTCGTTTCAAGGAATAAGGCTATCACTATCTGTGCAATTGAGATAGGCCTACATTATTTTAAATGCGACACAGTTTCGGTACTCCACCGGCCTGCAACTAGCATAACTTTATCTCGTAAATTAATAAGTATGAAAAACAATAACCAATGAAAACAATAATAATAAAAAATATAAATAAATACCACCAAATATAATATTAATAATAACTCATACAAAGTTTAACATAAAATCCCCATGGTCTTTATAGAAAGAAAAAGCCTTCGACAAAGTGAACCACCCTTTATTTATGGAAGATAATGCAAAAAATAAAAATAAAATGATACAAAAGGATACCCGATATACCTAATAAAAACTATTCAAAGTTTATAGGATGATACAAAAATAGTAATTGAAATAAATAGAAAATTAACAGAAGAAATTAGAACTGTGGTTTAAAACAGGGGTGTAGCCTTTCCCCAACGCTTTTTAATATATATTTAGACGACATTCTTGATGAATGGAAAACAATTAGTTCATAAGGATTAAACAATTGGACGAAATAAAATATTGATAGTATTATGTTTTGCAGATGATAGTGTTAATTTTTGACAGAGGAGTCAGGCTACAAAAAGCAGTAAGAAAATAATATCATTTCACAAATTAGAAAACTAAGTGTAATGATGACATTCCAGTAAGTACAAAAAATAGTAATAGAAGATAAAAGTGTTGGAACAGGTTTCACACTTCCAGGATTTGGGCTGCGGTATAACTTATGAAGAAGAACAAGATATAAATAAGAAAATGCAGAAATTTCAACATAATCAGATGAACACTGAGAAACAAAGTAAGAAAGGATAAGCAGCTAAGATTTTACTCAACGATGGCACTACCAGTGGCGATGTATGGAAGCTGAGGACCTGAGGTCCTGAAGGAAAAAAAAAAAAGTTAAATTCAGGCAGCGGAAATGAGCTTCCTACGGGCTGTGAAAGTGTTGTTAGAAACAGAAGAACATATTAGAAATGAGAATATTAGAGAGGAACTATATTACTAAAAGTACAACCGCTTCTTCAACGAATAGAAAAACAACAGGAATAATTGGATAGAAACATCTGCAAAGAATGACAGAGGATAGGTATCCAAAAGATGGCACTGATGTATAATCCTGGAGGACGAAGATCGGTAGGAAGACCAAGAAAGCGCTGGGCTGAATAGATGTGAGATCGGAACAGGCAAAGACCTAATCCGTGAAGGAAGAAGAAGATAATAATAATAATTAATATAATAACGATTATTATAAATGTTCCGATATCGTAAAACGTTGCCAAGTGGTCAACCAGATTCAAATAATAGGCTCTCTAAGATTGGAGGAAAAGTCCGCTGCGCTAACTCAGATGCTAGTAAATCTGTTCCCTGATTATTCGGGTTTGATGCCCGGAGGGCAATACCACACTATTTTTAATTAATACATTGTGCAACAGATGCTTAAAACTAAATTCCAAGCCTCTCTCAGTACATATATTGAAAAGGCAAGTGATAGCAATTTGTCCACTGGACGTTAAGCCTATCGGTCCCTTAGCCTGCCGACACCGTGTTGCATATTTTCCTTTCTCAAATTACCACTTACACTACACATAAATTAAATTTAAACATAGGCCTAACTTACACTCATCCTACATTCCTCCCTGTACACATTATCTATGTAAAAATGCCGCGAAAATTAAAAAGAGGCCACATTAATGCTACCTATGCGCCTAGCGCGAAACCCAAAGCACGAAAACTGCAGTGGATTGTATTAGAAGTTACATGTCATCCTCATATTGAGTTATTGAAAAAAAAGAGCTTGAATATAAGAAAACTCATTTTTAAGTTTTTTTTGTATCAGTAAAAATGCAGTAAGATAATATTTTAGGATAATAAAAACTGATCTTCCTAAGGGTGTGATTAAATCATCCGCCAATCCGGTTTTCGGCTAAATGACAACTATATGATCCTAGGTTTCACCAAAATCGAAACAATGAAAAACCTATTTTGAGGTATAAGGAAAGGACAGTGAACTCTGTATACTGACTTGCCCTGCAGTCTAACAAACATCTGTCATATTGACATTGTTCTCAAATGCGTACTTGACCGCAAAACAAAAGTGGACGCTTTGTTTGTATTTCAAAGTCCTCCAACTGTTGGTTCTTGGGCATGAAATAAGACAAAACAACCAATAAAACATCAACCTCACATAACATGAATTATTAATCTAGTTAAGAACATAATAATAATAAGCAAGTCCCTTTATAGATCCATGGGCAAAACTCAGATTTCATGGACGAATTTGAAAAAATTGAACTTATTTTTATTTATTGTGAATACACACACACACACACACACACACACACACACACACACACACACACACACACATAGTAAAACCTGTCTTAGTAGGAACTTTATAAGAAGGAAACCTGTAGAGACGGGAAAAAAATCCAGAACGGTACGATTTTATATGTAAAAAATCGTCTGTATAAGCCGGAAACCTTCATAACGCGGGAAACGGAATGGTTTGAAACCAATAGTTAATTTTTATCTCAATAAGACGGCATATTATTCTTAAGGCACGTCAAAATACAGTATTAATGGCCACACGTGAAATTCTGCATATAACTCATTCTGCATTATATCGTTTTAACTTCTTGTGTTGTCATTGTATTGCGGGGATACCCTGCTTATGTGTGACAGCGGGGAATCCCTCGCTTTTCCTTTCCGCTTTTCCTAACATGCGAGAGTGTTGGGAAACTCTTCAGTCTTTCTGTAGTTGAATTCCTTCTCGCTTTTGTGTAATAAAGTTATTTTGTATTGTCGTGCAACCTGAACTGAGTTACATACACTATTTTGTCTGTATTTCAGTAAATACGTTATATATTAAAGTGTGCATATAAAACCCTTACAATGCGTGAGAAAATTCAAGCTGTAATCTGGGAATCCTTTATAGAAGGAAAACTGCCAAAGACAGAAATATATTAAAGGAACCGTCAAGATCCTTCATAGACAGGTTTTGCTGTATATATTTATTTATATATAATCTCCCTATGCGTGTATGTGTATGTATATATATATATATATATATATTATTATAAATTTCCGCTACCTCTTGTGTGAATTGAGAATACTACATGTATAAGAAAATTGAATGCTTGTATTGGAATTCTTGGGTAGCTCAGTTGGTTAGAGCCGCTAAAGGTACAGACTTTAGAGACTCGATTCAAATCCCGACTCAAGCATTCTTTTCATATCATATATATATATATATATACCGTACACATACAAACACATAGCGAGATTCACGTATCATATTTCGCCTCACTGTATGCAAACTATTGCAGATAGCATGAACTGGACTGTGTAATTATGTAAATGGTTAAAGAGTCTTTATCTGGATTTTTTTTTCACTTCTTTCTTTATTAGGAATTTATCTACAGTACAATAGCTTCCTACAACCCAGTGTAAATTTTACTCATCCATAAATCCCTATTCTCTGTATACTCTCTGTTAATCCTCTCAATACCATATTCCTACGTACTCCTTGAAACCACTGTTATTTTGGTATCCCCTTTTTTGTGTTTCCCTACGCTTCAAGATTTAATATATATGTATACATTTTTTCTCAATGCCCGTGTTGCCATTTCGACACTTCTGGTGTTCTCTCCTAGCATTGGCTTAATTGTAACCCACTTCTGAAGTTGGGCCTCTAGAAGGCGGAGTTAGGTACGACGATGATATAATGGGTGATATTGATAATGAAGGACAGGAGAGTTTCTTAACCTAAAACTTAACCTAAATTCCAGACCATGGGCAACACAGGAGTGATTCCCTTTAAGAAAAAATCCTATGGTTTGACCGGGAATCGAACCCTTAAGTCAGAAACGCTGACCACTAGCCCATGAGGCTTAATACCATCTTAGGTATCCTGTCATCTGACATCCTCTTTACGTGGCCAAACCATTTCAGGCTTCTTTCTTCAATAACTTACAGAACGTCTATTGTACATCCATTGTTTCTCTGATTTTCTAGAAGTCCTCCTCCAAAAGCCTATCTCTGTCACTAGTAGTTATGTGCTTGCGGATAGTCTTTCACTTTTTATTAATTTATTAATATCAGATATACGACACTTAATATTTTTATGAGGTGGGAGAATAAAATTAACCAAGATTTGAGGGATGTATCTTATACAGGAGATGATTGGAAAATATTTGCTCCAGATAGGGACGTATGGAGAGCTTATGTCCGTGCGGCCATAAACCTACGAGTTCAATAGAGTCACTACGTTTGTTAGAACCCTTCATATGGCTTCATATGGTTATACCTGCACGGTATTCAAGGAATAGACGTAAATGCTACAATTCGAATACTACTATAAATCAAAGAGTAATTTAGACCATTTTTTAAAAGAAAAATTAACGCTTGAACCAGGACTTGAACCCTGGACTTCTCGCTCTCTGTACGAGTATGCTATCCATTACAGTGTTCAGGCTATGATACATATATAATTCTCAAATACATCATTTGTTTACTTACTAAATAAAACTACCAAAGTTTTATATGATTTTTCATAAATTATGATAATGGGGGTTGATTTCATTTTGTGGCCTTGTATTTATGTTGTTTGATCTGAAAAATAAATAGCGTCATTACTGTGAAAAGTCTGAGTAAGTGAGAAAATTCCTAAATTAACTCAATCTAGAAGTTTCTAGAATGTTTTTTATCAGCTAAAGGTAAGTAAACTTTTAGATAAATAGTGAACAAACTTAAGAGCCAGCCCATAACAGCTGAATTCCTGGAACCACAACTTAAACGTCAGTGAATTGAACAAAGTTATGAATGCTTTATCAAACATTTAGATTTTGTAATGACGATCGCTTCACCACAGACGAACTATAATTATATTGCCGTATTCCATTTGCAGAGCTAAAAGCTATTGATGTAACTGCCACGGACTGCTATTATTGGAACACAACCTGAAAACGTTTAGACGGAATTACCAAACATTTCCATAATAAAGAAACCACCTGGGATTCCTGCAAAACACACATCAAAAATTGGAATGATGATACGCATGATGAAATCATTATAATTATCGTAATCATACATGGTCATCTTCATCATCATCATTTGAACAATTGGAATTTAGGACTTATTTAAAACGTTTTAGATGGAATTACAAAACATTTCCATAATAACCAAACCACCTGGGATTCCTGCAAAACACAGATCAAAATTGGGAATGATGATACGCATGATGAAATATATAATATCGTAATCATCATGGACATCTTCACCATCATCATTTTATTAATTTGGAATTTAGGTCTTATCAAACTGTTCCAATACATTTTTAAAAACCTTATTATGAACACACGTTTATGTCACTATGTAAACATTAAAAATATAAAATAGGCACCTAAGATCTCAGTCGCCCTCAACAAGTTGCAAAATATCAAGAAGGCCTTTCGGAACCATATGCTACATCTTCGGCTTGTATAATGGATTAACTCTCGTATTAACCACTACAACTAGAATATGGAAAATATGTTCCGAAAAACCATCTTGATATTTTACAACTTACAAAGTTTAGATTGACTTAAATCTCAGGGTACCAATTTTATAAATGTAATTTTAAATCTGTCTTTTCTCTCAACGCTCATTGTTTGATCCATTTTCTTTTAGGGCTTCCTCGTTTTTTCTTCTACTTAATAGAAAAATTATTATATATTTTTTTAAAGATAAAATCGTTGTTCTTCCTTGTGCTCAGCCATTTTGTTAATAATTTTCTATTTCGCTCTAAAATATCATTACTTTGAATTCTTCTCTAATATGCTAGATATATTTAGATTTAGATTTATTTAGCCTGGTGGAGTTAAGGCCACGTGGCCTTCTCTTCCACTCACCAGGACAAACATATATTCATCAGAATATAACAATCTTAATTAATATAGTTAGTACTATAGTAGTAGTAGTAGTAGTAGTTCTTGTCAATCCTCTTGGAATCTTAGGGCCTTTGTTTAAAGCACGCCACCAGACTATGTTTTTTGCCAAATTCCTGACTTCATTCCAACTTTTCCCTTCTGTTCATTTTCTGTTGTTACAGTGCTGCGCCATGTAATTTTTGTCTTCCTCTTTTTCTAGGCAATCCCTGTGGATTCCATTCCAGTGCTCTCTTGACACACTATCTATATTCTCTTCTGAGAGTGTGTCCAATTCATTTCCATTTGCGATGTTTTAATCTCCTTCCAAATCTCATCCATGATGTTATCTTCTACAATTCCTCGTTCTATATGGTTTTTGGCCCCACCATATTCTCAAAATAAATCTCAGGCATCTTATTTATTGTACTTGAAATTTTATATGTAATGCGAATGGACCCCTTCCAAGTCTCACACCCATACAGCAATATACTTTTCACATTGCTATTAAATTGTGTTATGTGAGATAGTTCTGAGATTTGTTTAGATCTCCATATGTGTGACAATTGTGAGAATACAGCTTTGGACTTTCTAATTTTAATGTTGGATATAGGCTACCTAGAAAATGTCTTAGAAACTTCACGTGCTGTTACCAATTTTTATACTAACCAGTTTTTCGCTTCTTATTAGAGTATTGACTTTAGAAATAATGTTATGTAATCTCAGTTTAGGAAGGTTAAAGTGATCCACTATAGTCCTTAGAAAGACCTTGGGTAGGAGGTCGAAGCTCCCACATTTCTATATACAATCGGCAATAAGTAGTCAGCCGGATTGCTAGTTCTGCATGATAGTCGCCTTTACCCCCGTATCAAAACGTACTGAATTAGCTTTGGGGCTGAGTCGACCCCTAGGGTCACGGTGCCGGCCAGAAGATTGAGGCCAGTTTAAAAATACTGATCCCATCAGAACTCGAACACACGACCTTCAGGCTTCTATTTAAGGCGACACCCCACTTTTAGTTTACTATCTCTTGTAATTTGTCTGTCGAAATATTATTTTAATAACTCAATTATTATTGTTATACTTTTTGTAAATTTAAAATTGTTTTTTTTTTGTTGATAGTTAATATTAGGTTTTCTAATTAATTCTGAAACTTGTTAATTATTTAGTATCTATCTAACCTACTTTGTCTCTTGATTTCATATCCCTCTAGTGACAATGACTTAGTTTATTTTAGACAATCTTCTTGTTGCTCAAGGAAGCGAGCTCGAGGTTCTCTGTTCTCCCTGATGAGAGGATGAAATAGGGGGGAAAGAAACAGGAGTCGTGAAGACAGTGGCGGTTCCTAGAAGGTGGGCGGAAGTAATGCTGTATATGATTTGATTTTGAATATATTAGTATTATTATTATTATTATTATTATACAATCTTACTAACTACTTTTTAGAAATTATATTACATATGAATATATTATAGACATATATGTTTATCATTAATAAATTTATTTCATATCACTATCGACCCAGAGGTTCATGGCCGTGCAAATATTAAGGTATCCTTAGATCCCTACCCTAAGTT
>JASPKZ010006267.1:0-50647 GCA_030220185.1 Diploptera punctata | reverse complement strand
TACTTTTGAAGTAAAATACCATTAGTTAGACTAATAGACATCTGTAAAAAGATTGACTACATTATTGTGGATTGAATTTTTATAGGAAAAAATAATTATGAGGTTTAATTTAAGTTTAAATTAAAATGTTTCATATCTCACCTCATATCCAGTCTTGTACTAGACCGGTTTCAAAGCCTGGGCAGCTTCATCTTCAGTAATTTCTCATGTCTGATCGACATAACATCAGTCGATGAGAAATTACTGAAGATGAAGCTGCCCAGGCTTTGAAACCGGTCTAGTTAGAAGACTGGATATGGGGTGAGGTATGAAACATTTTAATTTAATGTTATTATCTAACGCTAATGGCTTCATTGCCAAGGCCCAGCATTTGATACAATATGTTATTATCTTAGATATTTAAAGAATTTATTTTTTTTCCTTTTAACATGGGTCGGAGTAAATTAAAAAAATATATATATTTACTTTCCAACATTAATTTTAAATAGAAATTTCTCCCTGTTTCATTAAAATAAATCTTCATGCGGAACCTAGTATTACCACAATTAGATTATTGTCATTTTATATAATGATCTAATCTTTGACTTGTTACAGAGAAAACAACATGTTCATAATAAGTTATGTAGGTAAGAAATAACACTTTGAGGTTTATTTTAATTTTGTTTAGTTGTTTCTTGACTCACCTCATACTTCTTAACTCCCAAGCATATCTAGATTTCGTCACTGTATTTGTGACATTCTCAATGCTGTTCATGTTCACAACTGACGTCCAGTGGTCTCCTCTCCTGGTCAGTCTGCATTGGACGTCAGTTGTGAATGTGAACAGCATTGAGAATGTCACAAATACAGTGATGAAATCTAGATATGCAAGGGAGTTAAGAAGTATGAGGTGAGTTAAGAAACAATTTTAAAAAAATTCATAATACTTGCATTTGATGATTTTATTATTAATTTAACACTTCTCATTGAAGGATAAATTATATTTGAAGAGAAAAATTTTCGCCTAGACCGGGACTCGAACCCGGGACCCTTGGCTTTCCGGGCCAAGTGCTCTACCAACTGAGCTACCGAGACGAGTTACGATCTAGACGCAAATTTTTCTCTTATGTACGTTGTAATTCCCTCGCGCTTCTTAGTTAAGAAGCCGCCATTTGCAAAGATAGAAGCTATGGTTCAAGCATTTGGCGCGAGGGAATTACAACGTACATAAGAGAAAAATTTGCATCTAGATCGTAACTTGCCTCGGTAGCTCAGTTGGTAGAGCACTTGGCCCGGAAAGCCAAGGGTCCCGGGTTCGAGTCCCGGTCTAGGTGAAAATTTTTCTCTTCAAATATACTTGCATTTATTTGATTTTCAACATCTGCCGTTACAATCGTATTTCCATACACTTCATCTGTCTTAGTGACAGAAGTAAATTACACTTTTTTTTTCAAGTTCTGCACTCTTATACTCACAATTACCTATACAGATTTCAGCCTTAGTTTATGTTGTAATGTAAACAGAAGCACATGGTTATGTATGATTTCATTGGACACATGAACCTAATGACATCGTTGTCCGCGGCGTAGATGAAAACATAGTTCCTTGATGAATCTACATTTTATATAATACAACTACTATGTATGAACAAAATTATTGCAAAAATAATAATAAAGTAATAAAACACAATATAACATATAAAAAATGCTAATGGTGAACAGTAAGTATAAATTTATATAAATTTAAATATAACACCATTTCCTGCATGTCAGTTGATGAAGAGGGAAATTTGGTTATTTCAACATTTGAGTGGACCATGGTCAGCGTTCTGCCTCATACTGACATCTAGGAAACCAAGGTAGTACTAGGACGGGAAAATTTGGCAAATTTTGCTTAGAGGCCTTTCATTCAGGCTTAAGGATCTTTTACGAGCTGAAAATCTTCAGACTCGGGACCCACGGCTTAAAGTCCCTCCTGGAGGACTTGCTCCTTGGATTTTTCTGTCCTAAAAAATCCATCGACCCCGGCCAGGTTTGAACCCACGACCCTCGGGACCAGAGGCAAGGAGCATAACCACTAGTCCACCGCGGCCCATTTATTAGCATTATTATTATTATCATCATTATTATTTTATTATATTATCATGTTATCATTAATTTTTATAATTATAACAAATGATTCATACACAAGCCATTAAATGTAACATTGAAGATTTTAAAGGTCATTGTATTACTGTGTCATGAAATGCAAAGTTAGGTTTTTTTAGGAAAATCGTATTCAGTATCTTATGAAATCTTATACATAGGAGCATCTTATACAGCGGGAAATATATTAACTTTTTCTGAATCTCTTATCCTTCCCTTTCTGATCCAGAATGTTTTACTTTTATGTTACAGGAAATCAACTGCTGTTCCAGCACAGTGTGGAGTAGACGGCTGTGTTAACATGAAGAAATATTCTTGTTCTCGAACTGGTATACCTCTGTGTAGTTTAGAATGTTATCGTAAGAACCTTATTTTATTGGAAAATTCTATTAGAGGCAATTAAATTATTTATTTTTAAATGAATATATTTTATAATAACTTGTGTATTACCACATTTTTCGAACATAAGATACTTCATAACATGTCCTACTCACAAGGATTCACTGGGTGCATGCCCTTACTTTGAGCTTTTATAGGAAAAAATCACTATGAGATTTAATTTAAGAGTGGAATGCAGGCTTTCACGGCCGGTATCATAATATTAAAAGATTCCGGCTATGCGGCCATGGTCTATAACTGGTTGTTGATCGAATTAACAAACCAGCAACTTACTTACTCACTGGCACTATCGAACCCGTAGGTTCATGGCTGCGCGGACATAAGCTCTCCATACATCCCTATCCTGAGCTAATCCTTTCCAATCATTCCCTGTATAATCTAGTTCCCTCAAATCATAGTTAATGTTATTCTCCCACCTCATTCTTGGTCTACCACTGGGCGTTTTCCCTCTGGCTTTCCTACAAGAAGCTTCCATGCAAGTCTTTCATTCCCCATACGTGCAACATGTCCTGCCCATCGCAGTCTACGAGACTTAACGGTTCTTATTATATCTGGCTTCCTGTAAAGACCATGTAGGTCATTGATATGTAGTCTTCTCCATTCACCTGTCTGTTTATCTCTCTTTGGTCCAAAAATTTTTCTAAGTACTTTATTCTCAAATACAACAAACCTGCAACATGACTAAATTTAGAATTAACTGTCGAAAGATCCTCTGATAGGTCGCTGGGATTTTATGTCCAGAAAAGAATTTGTAGAACACTTTGGTGACTATAAATAAGTTTTATTATGAGTACTAACTAAACAGAATTGACATTAGAAATAACTTTACGTATATTAATATGAATATTCACAATTCTTCAACGAGGGACCACGAGGCATTCCAAGCCTCGGCCTGCAAGCACTACCGTCATCGTAGATGGCTTAGTTACCAACAAGCGAGGTATTCAACTAAATTATTGTAAATCAATGGTAAAGAGAAAAATTTCTGTGCTAATGCTCAGACCACTGAGCTAATCCAGGCTTCATTCCCATCCAAGCAGAAATCCTTCCTTTACCTTTCTCTACTGGTCCCACATTCAATTGCAATGAATCATCATTCACAAATACACAATGAGTGGCTTCTACCTGAAGAAGACATGAAGGGACTCCACACAGCTATAGCATTATTTATTAAATTAATATTGAGAAGCTAAAGCTATTACTATGATAGAAATAAGTAAATTAATAAACACAATTAAATTATTGTAAATCAATGGTAAAGAGAAAAATTTCTGCCTGAACCGGGAATCGAACCCCGAACCTTTAGCTTTCTGTGCTAATGCTCAGACCACTGGGCTAATCCAGGCTTCATTCCCATCCAAGCAGAAATCCCAACCTCCAACAAAATACAAGACCTTGATGCCCTTGATGGCCTGGTTAACACTGAGCGGTATTCAGACCTCTAATAAAACACAACCGTAACCCTAAACGGCTTAGAACACACTGTGAGGTGTTTAGACCCCTTAAACAGGACCATTGCCATTAACGGTCTGAAGCAGACTGAGAGAGGTATTATAAACCTCTGGTTAAAACAACCGTCATCCTTGACAGGCTATGACACACTGAGAGCTAGTCACACGTGGACATGCTAGACCTGGACACAACACCGACAATGTTGGTAGCCATGACAAAGGCTGCATCAAACAGTATGACCAGCATAAAATGTCCGGTGCTGTACTCAGGCGCCTCCAATTGGAGAGCAAGTGAACTACATCGGTAGTCGATGCAGATCACACCAAATACGACTGAACCAGCCGGACTGGCAACTGTTGCGATACATCTCACAACACTGGTGTTTCTTCCAGATGTTTCTCCCTCAACTGCGGAGGGCATCTTCAGTGACGAGTGCTTTTAGGTGGTGTTCCCTTGTCATAGACTCGACTGTGAATGACACCTAGAAGCACTCACCACTGAAGATGCCCTCCGCAGTTGAGGGAGAAACATCTGGAAGAAATATCAGTACTAGACCATGGACACATAGCCCAGAACCTTTTAATATTAAGGTTTAATTTAAGATTAAATTAAAATGTTTCATACCCCACCTCATATCCAGTCTTCTAAGTAGACCGGTTTCGAAGTCTGGGCAGCTTCATCTTCAATAACTTCCCGTTGACTGATGTTATGTCTATCAGAAGAACTGCTTCTTCCTCCCTCTGCCCTTACTGTTGTATATCGCTCATGAATTCCCATGTTATACATGAAGTGGCTTTTCACGCCATCTATTAAGATAATCATGTACTTTTTTTTTAACATGGTGACTATTCTTAAGTATAGCTATAATGTGAGAATTTGGAATTTATAGAAAGAATACACATATAGATAACTATATTAAAGCTTCAGGATTCAACCATTTTGCTCACAAAGAGGCAGTATACAATAGTTTGACACACAAATTGGTAAATATACCTATGAGCAAAGAAAATTATGAAAAAGAAAAAGAATACATAATTAATGTTGCAATAGATAATGGTTATGAAGAAAATATGGTATGCAAGAAAATAAATAAATTTAAAAGACAAGAATTAATTAATGAGCACACACTTATAAAAGAAACAGAAAAAATAAAATTAAAAAATTCACTTACCGTCCTTTGAAATACAAGTTTCAAAAAATTTTCAAAAGTTTAATATAAGATTGGCACCGAAGAACGAATACATCCTTAATAGGATAATTAAAACCAATAAAAATGAAAGAATTGAAGAAGAAAACAATTCAGGAATTTATCAGATCAAATGCAAATGCAAAATTTATATTGGGAAAACAAAAAGAAATTTGATAACAAGGGTGAAAGAACATCTTAGAAATATCAAAAATGGAGAAGTGGAAAAGTCAGCAGTAGCTGCTCATGCTTGGTCCGAAAAACATTTAATCAAAACAAAAGCCAGTCTAATTAAACAAATAGATAAACAAAAGGAACTAACGGCTTGGGAAAAAATTCACATTCAGAAAAACAAAGGAAAATTTATGAACTTTGAAATTCCCGCAAATTCTGACCTGATCCAGAGCTTCATTGGTCCACCAATAGAGGGAAGAAGAAGAGTTTCTTCCGATCGACATAACATCAGCCGCCAAAATAATACTGAAGATGAGACCATTATGGTTTCAAAATCGCGATCTACTTAGAAGATTTATATGAGGAGAGGTAGGGAACATTTGATTTTGCCATACTTGAAACATATGTTCGACAAAAACAACTGTAAGAGGTAAGAATGAACAAACAAAATGTTTTAATTAGTGAAATAATTATTCAAATAAGAAGATGAATTGTGTTGGATGAATGATAAAAGGAATGATAATCGATACAAGTCAAAGAAATGAAAGTTTTAATATTTTTTCTCACTCTCATAACTACATATTTTTATTAATTATTTCTTGTTATATGGCATTATAAAGTTAAGTAGAGTTCCTTATGCATCATTCCTGCATTCAGACTGGAAGTTTGATAAAAATTCATTAATAGTTAGTGAATGTAATTTTTCATGCATTTTAGTAGTTATAAAAACAGTCCACTGCTGTGGTCTCGGTGTAGCGTGCTGCCTTGTTATGCAGCAGGCCTGGATTCAGACTGGAAGTTTGATAAAAATTCATTAATAGTTAGTGAATGTAATTTTTCATGCATTTTAGTAGTTATAAAAACAGTCCACTGCTGTGGTCTCGATGTAGCGTGCTGCCTTGTTATGCAGCAGGCCTGGATTCAGACTGGAAGTTTGATAAAAATTCATTAATAGTTAGTGAATGTAATTTTTCATGCATTTTAGTAGTTATAAAAACAGTCCACTGCTGTGGTCTCGATGTAGCGTGCTGCCTTGTTATGCAGCAGGCCTGGATTCAGACTGGAAGTTTGATAAAAATTCATTAATAGTTAGTGAATGTAATTTTTCATGCATTTTAGTAGTTATAAAAACAGTCCACTGCTGTGGTCTCGATGTAGCGTGCTGCCTTGTTATGCAGCAGGCCTGGATTCGATCTCCGGTCGGGGCTCTCCTGGGTGAGGTTTTTATTGGAGTTTTTCTTCACCTATAAGACAAATGTGAGGAAACTTTAAGGCCCATACAGTCCCCAAACAGCATATGGCCTTCATAATCATCATCATTCATATTCATCTTAGATTAAGCTTAGGATTAAGGGTGCACCACGATCATCATCACCCATCAAATCATCGGGGCAACATAACCCTGCCTTCCAGGTGCTCCAACCTCAGAAGTGGGTTACAATTACGCCAATGCCAGGAGAGAACACCAGAAATGTTGAAAATTGCAACCTGGGCATTGAATAAAAAAATATTAAAAATCGCCACGAACTGATATTTTAACAGGGCATTTAAAACTGATACAAAATGTGTAAGCTTCAGACTTAAATGTCCAACATTTTTTATGTTAAATTTGTAAAACTATATACATCATATAAATTGAATTAGATCTTTACTTTTTTTTTCCAAATAGAAGTCGTCTTATGGTGTTGTTGATAGATCTAGCTATCTGCTTTCAGAAGTTAGAGAATTGTATAAGTGGTAATAAATGTTAGAATTTGTGCCATGTATGGAATTGTGTAGTGGGCTGCACACTGATGTACAGATTCGGAGGTCCGCAGTTTGATTCCCTGTTAATTTTTTTTTTGTAATACATTTTTCCCGGACTGGAACATGTTAAAATAAATATAGCATCAAAATAGATATTTACAGATCCACCAGAACATCGGTGGAAGGATCAAGACCATCTTTGTTAGGTTTACCGTCACATGGCCTAAAACAGATTTTTTTCATGATGATGATGATGATGATATCTTTAGAGTTAACCTCATATAAGCAATTTTTATTTTTGGGACCAATTTCAAAGGAAAATCTACTTTATCTTCAGTCAACAATCGACAGTTGAGACATCTGTTGGAGACTCCGGACATTCCATGCCCTAATGAATTTTGAAATTTTTGGGAATAATGATTTGATCGTGAGTTTATTTACCCAAATCAAAGGAAAATGATGTGCAGAGCCTCCAACATATCTCAACAGTAGTGGCAGGTATTCAGGTGAAACCCGTTTTTATACTATTATTTTAAATTGTATTTTTAATTACTGATTTGTCTTATTTCATATGTCGTTCACTCTTATCATGCACATTCAGTATTCACATGCACTACCTATCATTGGCTAGAATTGTCAGTCTCGAAGTGGTAGAAATTAAAAATCAGGAATTACTAATATTAATAAATTAATGAGTCATTTTAACATCTTACCTCATATTTCATGTTTTATCAAACACGGTAACTATAGTTTTCAAATGATCTTGTCATTCATTTTCAACCGCCATTATGACTCAATTTTAACTTTGAATTACTAATATTAACAAAAACCTTGTACATGACTTACTTGTTCAACATTAATGTTTTATTAATTCACAATAATTTATTGTTACAGATACATTAATATACAATTATTATATTTTTCACAATAATTTAATGTTGTTTATGTTGTGAAAGAAGACAAATAACTGTTATTTTATAAAAAACACTTCCATATTAACCAGATAATTCCTTATAAAATACAATTTATTAATGAGAACTGCTCATTCACAATTATATTTGAAGAGAAAAATTATGTGCTCAGACTGGGGTTTGAACTCAGGATCTTTGGCTTTCTAGGCTAATGCTCTACCGCTGAGCTATCTAAGCTATCTAACAATGTATAAGAGAAAAATTTGCATTTAGATTGGAAGTACTCAGATAGCTCAACGGTAGAGAGCATTGGCCTAGAAAGCCAAAGGTCCTGTATTCAAACCCCGGTCAGAGTGTATAATTTTTCTCTTCAAATATACTTGTCCTTCACTGAGAAGTATTAAATTAATAATAAAAATATCATTCACAATTATTTACATTTGACATGTGGTAACTTTCAAAATTCTGCTTTTTCCTAAATATTGGAAATGTTTGGCAGAAAAAAATGTACTCTATTTATTGTTATGACCAGCCTCTTGGGCTAGTGGTCAGCATTTCTGACTACAGTTCTTGATGTTCCAGGTTCAATTCCCAGTCAGACCATAGGAATTTTTCCTTAAGTGGAATTATTGGTAGCCCCTAGTCTGGAATTTAGGTTAATTTTGAGTTAAGAACTCTCCTGTTTTTAATCAAAATTACAGTGGAAAGTAACACTGTGAAGTATTTTCAATTTATAAATGAGTTGGTCGGCCGCGGTGGACTAGTGGTTATGCTCCTTGCCTCTGGTCCCGAGGGTCGCGGGTTCAAACCCGGCCGGGGTCGATGGATTTTTTAGGATAGAAAAATCCAAGGAGCAAGTCCTCCAGGAGGGACTTTAAGCCATGGGCCCCAAGTCTGAAGATTTTCAGGCTCGTAAAAAATCCTTAAGCCTGAATGAAAAGGCCTGTAAGCAAAATTTACCGAATTTTCCCGTCCTAGTACTACCTTGGTTTCCTAGATGTCAGTATGAGGCGGAACACTGACTACGGACCACTCAAAATGACATCTATACGAAAACAAGTGTAACTAAATTAGTATGGTTCAAATTCTTCCCTGTAGGGGGAGAGCACCCAAATCTCTGTAAAGGGAAAACATGGGCTTACAATACAATAAGTGAGTTGGGGAAAATGTTTTCATATCTCATCTCTTAAAGTTCCTTGTCTTCATGATACCGGTTTCAAAGGTCATTTTACCTTGATCTTCAGACAAGTTGGAGTTTGACTGATGTACAAACACTCATTGCTGATAGATAGCTGTTAAATATCATCTACCCAGTGTAGGTTGAATTCAAACTATAAAAAATACAGTGATTGGCACACATACATATACATATATTTCTGTTAATTCTCTGAACAGTTAGATTAATATGTTTTAACTCTATAAATACAATAAAACCTCTATTATGAGACCACTGACGGTTCCAAGAAAAATTGTTTTTTAGGAGGGGGTGTTTCTTAAAAGGGGAAATAAAAATACCGAATTGTGGAAATCTAAAAAGAAATTGTATATACACTCTAAGTTGTCATTTAATATAACTTACTATATAGTAGTAGGGCCAATAGTACTTAAAAATTGCAGTCATTTAGTCATTTTACATATCTTAATTTCTAGTAAAATAATTCTCAAAAATAGTTTGATTTTAAATTGCACATTTTATTTTTCATAATTTCATTCTCCAAGCTGTAATAATTTCATCCTTCAATTTCAAGATAGTATTAATCTGGATTTTACTGCCTTTAAATATTTTGACTGATTACACTGGTCAACATGATTTTTGTCTGGTGAGTACTATGGTGAGTACCAATAGTTGTACTTAATGCAGTTTTTTATCGTGTTTTCAAATATGTTATATTTCCATCTCAGATGGAAGAGCATTGACATAGAAAGTCAAAGGTCCTGGGTTCAAACCCCAGTCTAGGCGTATATTTTTCTTTTCAAATATAATTTGTCCATCATTAAGGTGTTTTAAAAATGAATAATATTACATTTCAAATATGTATTCGGAATTTCTCCATCACCCACAGTTTTTTTTTTTATTTCAATTTCAATTAATGGATTTTAAATAATTATTTTCTGCTTAACAAACATTAAAGGGATTATCAATTGAGTTGGTGTTTATTTGATGAAAATCCATATTCATTAATTAAATTAAAATAAAACTGAGTTTTATTTAATTAATTAAAGGGATTACATCAAAATCAAAACATACAGTGGTCTAGGCGAAAATTTTTCTCTTCAAATATAATTTATCCTTCTATGAGAAGTGTTAAATTAATAATAAAATCGTCAATAGAAGCCCTACTGGCTATAAGTAGTGTTAAATTCCCAATAAATGTCTTCTTAACTAAGAAGCCGCCATTTGCAAAGATAGAAGCTATGGTTTCAAGCATTTGGTGCGAGGGAATTACAACGTACATAAGAGAAAAATTTGCGCTCTAGATCGTAACTCGCCTCGGTAGCTCAGTTGGTAGAGCACTTGGCCCGGAAAGCCAAGGGTCCCGGGTTCGAGTCCCGGTCTAGGCGAAAATTTTTCTCTTCAAATATAATTTATCCTTCTATGAGAAGTGTTAAATTAATAATAAAATCGTCAATACAGTGGTGTAGCCTGACTTGCATCTGCAATGAGACCAGTTCCACACTACGAAGAATTGCCCATACCAAGGCCTCCAGAACATGTGACATTAGATGAAGAGAGCTTAGATTCTGATGGAAGTAAGGAGAAGAAGAAACAGATTTTGGTGATACAACTTTGAACAAAGCTGTTCATCTGAGCTTCATTTATTGACTCAAGAAAATCTTAACGACTCATACAATTTTTAAAGTTATCCAAAAACCAGTATGAAATGCTTGGTTCCCGGCTAAAAGGATGGAATCTCTCAGAAACCTTGCTTGATGGAGAAAAAACTGATATCATATTTGAATTCAGGAGAAAAAATACTATCAGAATCACATAATTTTCTTTCTGAAACAAAAAAAAAGGGTTTCTTTTTTGTTGCTCAATGTTTTTTCTTTCCAAAATTCCACTTTTGTGTTAATGAATAACTTCAATACACTCTTCCAGGTTCGGTTCTCTTCCTGCTGCACATTTTCACTCGTGAACCTCATTTAGTAAACTAAACAAGTGCAGTACCAGAGAAAACAAAGTACATTCTTCTTTTCCTATAAATTGTGATTTGTTGGCTACCAATAACACAGCTCTACAAAAAAAAATTTTTTGTTGCCCTGGATATCTTGGTGAATTTCTATGTTTTCAAGTGCACAGTTTACGAATATATTCATGAAAGTGCTGAATGTGCTCTAGTTTTTATGATTTTTGCGTATCTTATATCTTAAACAGTAAATGGCTTGTTAATAGTGAGTGGAGAACATATTTTTATTGACTCACCTCATATATTTTCAATTTCTTTGACATGAGGTGAGTCGATAAAAATATGTTCTCCACTCACTATTAATGATATAACCTCATAATGTTTACTTCCCAATATTAATTTAAATATAAACAGCTTGTTACTAATAAAATTTATGTTTCCAGTCATGATTTGATTTCTGCGCATTTTTTTCGTGTATGCAAACATCACGTGATCCCCACTCTCACACCCTTCACTCTGCACATTGGCCATGATCTGAGTTATTTGACAAAATTAAAGTAGTCACGACGTGCATCTGGATATGATAAAACAATTCGTCAAAGTGTTAGACAAGAAAAGAAAATGTTTCAAACACATTTGTAGAACATTTCCTAAGCTCAGTATGTAAAAGTTAAAAGGCGGAATATTTGATGGTCCTCAAATTTGGCAATTGATGAAAGATGCAAATTTTATCAAAGTTATGACTGTTACGGAAAGTGAAGCTTGGAAGGGTTTTGTATTGGTAGTAGAAAATTTCCTAGGTAATTATAAAGTACCAAATTATAAAGAAATTGTGCAAAACATGTTGATAAGCTTCAAGATTCTGGGAGCAAATATGAGTACAAAGTTACACTGTCTCCACAGTCACCTGGATAGATTTCTGGATAATTTAGGAAATTATATCGACGAACAGGGAGTGTGCTTTCACTACGACCTAAAGTAATGGAGGAAAGGTATCAGGGTAGATGGGACAGTCACATGATGGCAGATTACTGCTGGTCTTTAAAAAAAGAGATTGTCCCCTAAAAAAAAGAGATCCCCTAAAAAAAAAATAGAAGAAAATCTTATAAAAGGCATTTCACTGAAGTATAACTTGGGTTTTCGGTATTTTTCTTTCTATTTATGTCAGTGCATACTAATTTTTCAAAAAACAATTGACGTTATAAATATATCTGTTATATTTTTTCATATTTTCCGATTTTTGTAGTGTAAAATGAAAATAAAGATTTAAAAAAACAGAGCAAATCTGTCAAAATCATTAATAGTTTCATGAATTGTGAGCATAAATATATCCAAAATTAATCTTAAATCAAGGGCAACAAAACCACTGTTGACCAATGTAATCAATGTTGCTACCTAATAATAAAAAGGTGAGTCTGTTGCATCTTACCTCATAAAGTTGAGTTCTTTTAGGACACTAAGGAGAAAAACTCATAATGTTAAGATAAAATCAAATGTTTCATACCTCTCCTCATATTAATCTTCTAAGTAGATCGTGATTTCAAGACCATAGCGGTACCATCTTGACAACTGATGTTATGTTGATCGGAAGAACCACTTCTTCTTCCCTCTGTTGATGGACCGATAAACCTCTGGATCAGGTCAGGATTCCCGGGAATTTTGAAGTTCATAAGTTTTTCTTTGTTTTTCTGAATGTGGATTTTTTCCCAAACAATTTAAGGGTTAACAACTGATACAAATACAATTCTGGGTATTGCATTTATTTGTTTATTCAGATTCCTACCAACTTTAAGAATTTACTGGCAATTTAGAAAATATTCTTTATGAAAATCTGAAATAAAATTAAAGTTTCCGAGTATTTATGACAGAATAAAATGTAAACACGTTATTCTAAATTTCATACTAACACAATGAACTCATGGTTTGGGAAAAAATCCACATTCAGAAAAACAAAGAAAAACTTATGAACTTCGAAATTCCTGCGAATCCTGACCTGATCCAGAGGTTTATCGGTCCACCAACAGAGGGAGAAGAAGAGTGGTTCTTCTGATCGATATAACATCAGTCGTCAAGATGGGACCACTATGGTCTTGAAATCACGATCTACTTAGTAGATTAATATGAAGAGAGGTATGAAACATTTGATTTTATCATAAATTAAACCTCATAGTGATTTATTCCTATAAAAGTTCAACTCACAATGTTAGTTATTATGATTTTCTAACGTTGCTACCTGCTTGTTATGTAGTGCAGTGGTCAAAAATATCATTCTTTGCACACCTGTCATTATTCTCAAAATCTAAGATTTTACAGTTTCTCATTTCTGCAGGTTGCCAAACTTACTATTCCTAGAAATTTTAAATAACTGTGGGAATATATTTTATATACTTATGATCGTGACAATTTGGTTGCTAAATAGGAGTTCAAAATAGTAAAATAAGACATTTTAAGGCTAGTCAGTAGTCAGGGTAAGAGGTGGTCTTAAACTCTGTTTAATGGCTTATTTTAGGAAGTAATATTTTGAGGTTCTCTGATGTTGGAGGAACTAACAGAATATTAAATGGAGCGACATATGAAGAAGTACAGAGTTTTAAGTACCTAGGATCCATAGTATCCAGGAATAATGATATATTAATTGAAATAAAAAAACTAGCAGCAGGTAACCAATGTTTAAGATCTCTGAACAAAATTATACAATCTAGATATATATATATATATATATATATATAGGGTGTAACATAACTCAGCGGCAAAATTTCAGGTACGAGTTCCTCATATGGAGAGAATAAAAAAAGAGTATTACAACATGGGTCCGGAAATTGATAATTATAGAGTTATTCAAACTTTTATGAATCTTAGTACATGGCGACAAAAATGCAAGGGACTTGTTGGAGTGCTCTGTTCTGTCAGATCAAATGTTCAAAGTGACCTCCTTGTGCCTCAATACAGGCATATTCTTCATTTGTGTACATCACAGCAGCCTACAATCAACAGAAAACAGACTGTCAATAACCACTGTAAACCTTAATAACCTAACATTCATAAAAGTTCGAATAACTCTCTAATTATCAATTTCCGGACCCATGTTATAATATACTTTTTTTATTCTCTCCATATGAGGAACTCATTCCTGAAATTTTGCCATTGAGTTATGTTATACCCTGTATATCTAAGAAAATTAAAATAAGAATATATAAAACAATTATTAAATCTGTTGTGTGTGGCAGTGAATCCTGGACCATATCAGAAAGAACTGCTGCAAGACTTGCCACCTGGGAGAGAAAGATCTTAAGGAAAATATATGGTCCAATTAAGGATAAGGGTACTCTGAGAATAAGAACTAACCAGGAAATATATGACCTGTATAAAGATAACTATGTAGTATAGATATTAAAGTTAGATGTATCAAATGGTTTGGCCATATTTGCAGAATGAACGAGACACGTTTGCCCAGGATGATATCAAATGCTAAGCTGGATGGAAGGAGAAAAGTTGGGAGGCCTAAGTTACGATAGATGGATGTTGTACCGGCGGACCTATGGAAGATTGGAATAATAATATAGTACTTTTTTAATCCGTCTTCCTCAATTAGAATTGATTCATAAAAATTAATTCTAATTGAGGAAGATGGATGAAATAAAAAAATGGTACTATGTTATTATTTAAAACATTTCAATGATTATCTATAGGTGAAGGATCATTTAAAAAGCATAGTATTTGCCAGCTTTCCCCTCCCAGTCAAATAACACAACACAGGGGACAGGAAGTGGCAACATAGAAAGAGAATCGACAGCATATTCCTGCCATATTTTCTGCTTGCAGATTTAACTTGGGCGAGCAATATAATAATAATTTGTCGTATTGCGGTATCATCCAATGTAGTATATTTTGTAAATAAATTAATGAGTCATTTTAACATCTTACCTCATATTTCATGTTTTTCAAACACGGTAACTATAGTTTTCAAATGATCTTGTCATTCATTTTCAACCGCCATTATGACTACCGGATATTCGTTGGAATCTCCCTCTATAACGTTGCCATCTGGTGTTGATTTGACGAACTTTGAGATATCGTTGCCATCTGGTGTTTGATGTTTGTGTTTGATGAGTTAAATTTGAAGTCTGAAGTTGAGTGAGAGAGAATGGTTTCAATGCAAATACTCGAAGCATGAAATCTCGATTACGCCCTGGATAAAAAGTAGCTGGTATGATGACATATGTTCCTGGTTCCAATTCAAAATGACCGAGCACTTCACGAGAATTGATAAACACTCCAGAACTGCCTTCTTCAGGAACACACAAGAAGTACTCTGGACTCAGAGTTTCAGATGGGGTATCAGTCTGAAAATGTAAGAAACAGTTTTAGGTTATCATTTAATATTAAAAAAATTTTTTTTTTTTTTTTGTTCAATGCGCCAGGTTGTCATTTCAACATTTCTGATGTTCCCTCCTGACATCTGAAGTTGGGATGCCTAGAAGGTGGAATAACGTTACCCCGATGATATGATGTGTGATAAATGATAATGAAGTGCCAGGAGACTTCTTAACCTAAATTCCAGACCATGGCAATCAAAGGAATGATTGCCTTTAAGGAAAAATTCCTATGGTTTGACTGGGAACTCATGAACAGTAGTCAGAAACGCTGACCACTAGCCGATGAGGCTGGTCATATTTTTAAACATTAATAATCTAATACCATCTCAAAGCTTGGGAGTTCAGCCATTTATTTAGACTGAAATAATTAACTCACTGGCACTATCAAACCCAAAAGTTCATGGCCATGCAGACATACATCCCTATCCTGAGCTAATGTTTGACTATTGTTTTCCAATCATCCCCTGTATAATTCAGCTCCCTCAAATCATTGTTATTGTTATTCTCCCACCCTATTCTTGGCCTATAACTGGGCACTTTCCTTCTGGGTTTCCTACAAGAAGTTTCCATGCCCCTCTTTCTTTCCTCATTTGTGCCACATGTCCTGTTCATCACAATCTACAAGACTTGACAGCTCATGGTTACATGCCCTTGCTCAAACACCTTATATTAGACATGTGTAAGGTACTATTCACCTGAGTCAAGTCTGCACGTCTAGAGGGGAAGTGTGCTAGATTTAGCATTGCCAAACTATTTCCCTCTGGAAAGAAGAATCCCTAAACATACGTAAATATCCTTACATGGCTGTCACATTAGTCATTTCATTCATTTATCTTCTCCATGGTATCTTTATCTTGTCATGGTGAAGTGGCTTGCATGCTTAAATGATCCTGAGAGCTATGCCGGCGGTAGCATTGCTGCCGATAGGGTTACCCATGCTGGACTGGTCGAAGGTGATAAGCCAGACAAAAAAAGTACCTTGGCCGAAAGAGTGACGATCTTTCACCGTAAAAATACAACCATCAAGAAATGCGGACATGGGTTCAACTGGGTAAAATTTTCCGGAGGTAAAATAGTCCCCCATTCGGTTCTCTGGTGGGGACTACTTCAGGGAACCCATGCCAAAGAGCTCAGGATAGGGATGTATGGAGAGCTTATGTCCATGTGGCCATGAACCTACGGGTTCGAAAGTGCCAGTGAGTAAGTATTTCATTTATATGCTCTTGTGATGGTGCATCAGGAGTGGTTGACTGTCACCCTTGTTTACAGACCTCTATAAATATCAGGGCTTCATCCCATCTCATCCCCTGGCCTGACCCTGAGTTGGACACGAGTTGAGGATATATATTTAATTTCTTAATTTAAACATTTGGTCTGTTCATTCTTACCTCTTACAGTTGTTTTGTCGAACATATGTTTCACAGCTTCTTAGCCCCATCGTCAGCAATTACAGACTGAATTTTCTCATGTTGTTGGCCCTGATTCTTGATTCCTGCTCTCTCTGCCTCTGGCCCAATGAATTTACTAATTATGTTCCTTTCTGTGGGAATTTCAAAGTTCATAATTCTTTCCTTCTTCTTCTGTATATAGATTTTTTCCCATATGGTGAAAAAAAAATTATTAAAACAGTTAGAAAACAAAAATGAACTCACCATATGGGAAAAATCTATATACAGAAGAACAAGGAAAGAATTATGAACTTTGAAATTCCCGCAGAAAGGAACTTAATTAATAAATTCATCGGATCAGAGGCAAAGAGAACAGGAATCAAGAATCAGGGCTGACAACATGAGAAAATTCAGTCTGTAATTGCTGATGATGGGGCTAAGAAGCTCTGAAACTTATGTTCAACAAAAATAACTGTAAGAGGTAAGAATGAACAGACCAAATGTTTTAATTATTAAACACACCTCTTAATGATGTTTTTATTATTGATTTAACACTTCTCACTGAAAGATAAATTATATTTGAAGAGTCTTGGTCTAGGCGAAAATTTTTCTCTTCAAATATAACACCTCTTAATGTTACTTCCTACTGTATTTTAAAGTTTAATTTCTTTCTGCACCTCATTTCTGTTTGTAATTATTGTTTCTAGATGCTTGTATTTAAATTCAGCCACTGCCTCAAAATTTCCCTCATTTGTTATTAACTCACCATTTCTATTATATAATGCATTAAATGCATTCTAAATATAGTCACATTAGAAATTTTCTAAACTTAAAATTCAGGAAATAGATAGTAAAAAAGTGAAAATATACATTTAAAATTTTCAGAAATTGACATTAATATAATCGTAATTCATGACTGTTGGGTCATTTATAGTTGGCATCAAAAGATCTTGACAGGTCAGCACTCGTGATCCTTCGAGAGTTCCATGCAAAATTCCTAACATTCTAAGAGATATCCAAATTTTTACTCTGAAAATCAAATCATAGAGATTGGAATTAATTTGAAATAATTAAAATTACAGAAATGTAATAACACTTGCCTATAAATAAAGAAGGCTATTGCAAGCATTCGCAGCTCTCTGTTTTTCTCGCTACGTCTATGTTCTTGCATTAATCCTATGAGCACACTGCAATGTGGTGTTGCAGCTGGCACTTCACTGTCAGGATCAGGATCATCTAAAAAAGAACAGTTGCTCATGTTATAATTAATACCATATTTTACGGACTATAAGACACACCTTAATTTGGGAAAAATTTACATATGCAAGAATAAAAACACAACTATGAATTTTGAAATACCCGATGATAAGGAGCGGGGATTGATTTGGAAGTTCGTTGGCCAGCCATCAAATGGCACAGAGGTCAGTCTGCAGTAGAGGAGACCATTGGATGTCAGTTGTGAACGTGAACAGCATTGAGAATGTCACAAATGGAGTGACAAAATCCGAATCGCGAGGGAGGAGGTGAATCAAGAAACAACTCAACTAAATTAAAATAATATTTAATTAATGTTGGGAAGTAAACATTATGAGGTATAATCATTAAAATTCATCGGAGAACATATTGTTTAAACAACTCACCTCATAGGATTCATGCTTCCATGATATCGCGATTTCAAACATAGTCATGTTCATCGTCAGTCGGAGTTATGGCTGACGATGAACATGACTATGTTTGAAATCGCGATATCATGGAAGCATGAATCCTATGAGGTGAGCTGTTTAAACAATATGTTCTCCGATGAATTTTAAATTAAAATAAACCTCATAGTGTTATTTCCTATCTACATAACTTTATATGTGTACAGTTTATTAGTACATGCTCTATGTTGGCTGCAATAGAACACGCATTTATTGTTGCATAGAATATTCGTTAAAATCAATATGGCTGCCCCGTTTCATGTTATGTATATAGTTAAATATCATAGAAAAATATATTGAAATAAGCATTAGAAAAAAGTGTAAAAATCATTGTAAATGGTGGGAAATAATTTGAAAAATGAAACCTTAAGAATAACATTTGACAGGAGTTTATGAAAGAATTTAAAAAGTTGTGTCACGGGTTGTAAAGTTTAGCCCATTTTATATAATATCATTTAATTGAATGTAGTGCGTAAAAATGTTTTGGTAGAATGGCTTCTGTGTTCTGTACATTTACAAATTGTTAACATTTGCAAGACAGGTTTTGACAATTTCAGAATAACTGTGTATGAAGTCCGGAAATGTCTTTTGACAATAATTCAGTGATAGTCAACCATGATACACACTGTAAATTGGATTGGTCAATATTTAACATCTAGCATATTAACCCATAAATTGGTGAAACTCAATCTCTTATATCACTTATTTAAATGCATTGGACTGCAGTGAAAACAAAACATGCATAACCATAAGTTATTGATTTTTTAAAAGAAAAAGTTACTTATATTATTTTTGGTCTGGACATCTTACCTCAATATTAATGTTGATTTGTTCTTGAACATGTTTCAAAACAATTCTGTTTTATCGTCAGCTTTCCCAGAGTCTGGGAACCTCAAAATATAACTTCCTAAAATTAAATTTAGAAAAAGTTACATCTGAACCGGGAATCGAATCCCAGACCTCCAACTCTGTACATTGACATGCATACCATTACACCGTTTCAAACATGGTACAAACGCTAATATTTCTTTCCACATTCTTTGTACCGTCTCAAATAGTGTAATGGACCACACGCCATCGTACTAGAGTCAGAGGTCTGGGGTTCAATTGCTGGTTCAGAGAATAATTTTTTTAAATAAATTTGACCAGGTCTGAAACAAGTTAAATTCATTTTTAAAATTTTTTATTTCAACATTCTGGTATTCTCTCCAGGCTTGGGCATTATTGTAACCTACTTCTGAGGTTGGGGTGCCTGTAAGTTACGCTGCCCCAATGATATATGATAGGTGATGATAATGATAGCCAGATGATGTTCAGGCCTTAAAGTTTGCTGACATTTGTCTTACAGGTGAGGAAAAAACCGTCACCCAGAAAACTTGTCCCAACCAGGAATCGAACCCGGACCCACTGCATGACAAGGCAGCATGTTAAATTAAATATAACATCTAAATTTTGTATATTGTCATATAATTTGACACAAATTTAAATAATTTATACTGATTTATTTTCCATTGCTTTGTTATAAATTTTAAACCGTTGTCATATAGGATACATTGCCAGTTTAGGGGTTGACAAAATAGTCTGATATTTAAAGTATCTTGTAATTTAGGTAAATTTAATTAGAAGAATGATTACCTGGTTCAGTGAGTTTTAAGATGTACTGAGGATTTGTCGCAAAGCTTTCTAAATCATTCCTGCACCCCCCAGCACTCACACCTCTATCCATCTTCCTTTCATTATTTTCACCTGAAATTAAATGTTGACGCTAATTTGAATGCTCAACACAACAGTCAATTATTCAAGTCAGTGGAAAATCTATTATTTGAATATTCAGTCGTGTGGAATTTCAAATAGGCTACCTAAACTCATATTTTCTCCATTTGAATAATTTCAGTCCTGCTCTGGGCTATAACATTCAATGGAGACTAAGCATTTATTGGGAAGCAAGAAAATTAATGAATCAATTGATATTTTTATCAATATGCTTGCCATTTGTGATGTAAATAAATAATTTTATTACACTGGTACCATTAATAGCTCCTACAGAAACATATTTACAGTCCTCTGTACACAAGAATTAAATGATTCGTGATTATTTCTTACCTCATACATCTATGTTTTTTTTAAACACAGCACTGCAGTATCAGCGACCCCTTGTCACCATCGTCAGCTGTTTTCACGACTGTCAATTTTTTCTTTTGTCGATAATTATCCAAACTGCCATCTGGTGTTCTTTTGAAGGAATTATTTTCTGAACTGCCATCTGGTGTTCTTTTGAATGAATCATTTTCTAAACTGCCATCTGTTGTATTTTTGAAGAACTTTGTAATCAAGCTCGGTTCATCTGGAATCTCGAAGTTCATGGTTCTAGTATGGTTTTTTTGAATATATATTTTTTCCCAAACTGTTAAATCCAAAGATTTAGGTAGATGTTTCAAAAGTTTTGCTTCTTTTTCAATCCTATGATGCTCTAATAAACTATGTGCTGCTATAGCTGATTTTTCAATTTCTCCATTCTTTATGTTTCTGAAGTGTTCTTTTTTACGAGTTTCCAAATTCCTTTTTGTTTTTCCTATATATTAAAAAAAATAGATGTATGAGGTAAGAAATAATCACGATTCATTTAATTCTTATGAATTGAACCTCATAATGTTAAAAATTCCCAAATTTAATATATAAATTCTGTACACAATTTTAATATAATTGCAAAAAGGTACAATATGGAAATCAATACAAAGAAAACTAAGTGATGGCCTTTTGTGGGAATATCCTATACTTAGCAAAATTGTTTTGGATGATGAAATTTTAAGATATCAACCTGCAGGAAGAAGAAGACCAGGACGTCCACTCAAAAGACTTCTGGATGGTGTTTCTCTTGAGGCCGAAACAGGTCAACAAATGGCCTAAATTCGTGAATGTACTATGATGATGATGATGATGATGATGATGATTAAATTTTAGGACAAGTAAACAAATTTAATTATTTGGGTTAAAATGTAAATTTTAAGATACAGCGATATAACATAGAAAATCACAAAAACAGTGGGGATAATTAATAATATTATGAAATGATCTTTAGTACAAAAGAACACAAGATTATGGCTTTATAAGGTTCTCGTGAGACCTGTATTAAGATATGGTAGAGAAGCATGGACAATACATAAAAGAGATGAAACCAAATAATAGCAAATGAAATAGGATTTATGTGCCATATGGCAGTATACAAAGTGGGACCATAAAAGAGATGAAATTATAGAAGAGTTGGGTGTAGAAACCATTCTACATCATATACAAAACTACCAGAACAACTGGAAAGCTCATCTTCAACGAATTCCATCTCATAGAATTCCAAAATCTATGCTTCATTACAATCCTCAAGGTGAAAGATTGCTGGGACATCCAAAAAAATGCTGGATGAAAATTCCTCTTTGAGACCATAACAGGTCACATGGCCTAACATTTACATTGATGATCATCATCATACACTGGTACCACTTGTACCACGTTATGGCAGTGAAGCATGGACATTAAGGAAAAAGCAATGAAGATTCAAAGAATATTGTTCAACTATATTGTGAAGCTATGAAATCAATGGGTAAAGCTCAGCAGTTTGTCTGTTTAACCTCAACAGTAGAAATTTATAGCAAGTTGTGATGTTAAAGTGCTTTACCTGTCCTGGCATATCTGTAACTCCATCGCTGTCAAAATCAGGTCCCAGTGTTGCAATAGTGAGTTCTTGAAATTCAGATTGAAAATCTGGGAATTCCATCCAGAATTCTCCATCGTCTAAAGCTGTTACTCCCATCCGTTCTTTAGTTTCTTCATCTACGTTTTGCCATCTTGAGTCACTGTGAATTTTGTTGTGTTAATTTTTATCAACTTGTTACAGTTAACCAACAAAAATGTTATATTCACATTTATTAATTTATTAGCATGAATTAAAAAATTATGTTAGGAATTCATTAATGCATTTACAATTTTAATACTAAAAATTAACTAGTAAGATGCAAATTAGAAGTGGAAAGAAAAATTATAGAACAAGTGTCAGAATTTAATTATTTAGGTGTATTAATAACAAACACTAAAAATTTAATAAAAGAAGTAAAGAAACAAGCTGATAAAGCAGCATAAATATCAGGATCTATGAAAGATTTAATTTGGCGCAACAAACATATGTCAATAGAAAGCAAAACCCGCATATACAAAACAATAGTTCGACCAGTTATCATATATGGTGCAGAAACTAGGGCTGATACAACAAAAACTAAACAAATAATAAGCACATGCGAAATGAAAATCTTAAGAACTATTCAGGGGAAAACATTATTTGATAAAATACACAACACAGAAATTAGGGACAAATGCCATATTCAAGACATAACCAAATTTATTATAGATAGACGAAAATATTGGAAGGCTCATATAGAAAGAATGGAAGAAAACCGGCTTGCAAAAAGAGCTAATGAAGATAGACCAATGGACGGGAGAAGAACAAGAGGAAGACCTGCCAAGAGATGGATAGACAGTGAATGCACATCCAGTACGTCTTTCTCCGAGGAGTGATTTTGGAAATAAACAGGATGAAAATCCTACAAATTAAGTTTAAGAAGAAGAAGAAGAAATATCTAACATATAAAAATGAATGTTCATTCGTATTTTATGCGCTGCCATACCATTCATCCAATTGTGATGGGGCTTTTTGCAAAATGTTCAAGAGTTTCCTGCGAAGGTTATAGGCTATAAGTAAGTTGTAATATTCAACCCCTTCACCCTCAAAATCACCCTTTGTAGTAAAAAAAAAGTGAAAAAAAGTAGCTTTATGGATGCTTAAATAGCTTAAGCTGCCTAAATCATAACAAATACACAAAAATTAATGTAACAGAATTGAATATCTCAAAATAAAGTCTGCAACAGCATATGTTTTATCTTTTACGGATAACTCACAATAATCATTTTTGTCTTTCACTAATGGCAAGAAGATCAGGATAAGTAGATTTCTGGGCAAGCATAGCAGCACATGGCGGGTATTCTTTTATGAATAACTCACAATAACAAATTTTGTCTTAACAGCTATTTTATGCCAAGAAGATCAGGATAAGTAGATTTCCGGGCA
The DNA here is from genome assembly GCA_030220185.1 of Diploptera punctata. NCBI lineage: Eukaryota > Metazoa > Arthropoda > Insecta > Blattodea > Blaberidae > Diploptera > Diploptera punctata. The sequence continues at coordinate 26,951 of JASPKZ010006267.1, read as the reverse complement.
ACACCGGGTAATCAGCATGAGATATCTTAAAATAATTACAATGTAAATTTTTCATTTTACTTTTTCAACTAAACATAGAAACAAATCAATTTTCGTCTTTCAGCTCATTTATGCCGAGAAGATCAGGATAAGTAGATTCCCGGGCAACGCTGAGTAATCAGCATGGGGTATCTAAAATAATTATGATATAAGTTTTTCCTTTTACTTAAACATAAATACATTAATTTTCGTCTTTCAGCTCATTTATACCAAGAAGATCGGGATAAATAGATTCCAGGCAATGCTGGATAATCTAAAAAATAATTACGATATACATTTTTCCTTCCACTTATGCAACTAAACATAAAACACATTAATTTTTGCCTTTCACTCATTTTTGCCTAGAAGATCAGGATAAGTAGTGCAACGGTATTCAGCACGCGGTATCTACAAATAATTAAAATATAAATTTATAATTTTTTATTTACACTTATTCAACTAAACATAAAAATATGTTAATTTTCATGTATTTAGGCACAGCAGCACACACCGGGTATTATCTAGCGTAAAATAAAAAAATAATGTTGCACTGTATGACTCACATTATATTATTTTTCACTACTCTATAAATGTTTTAGATTTGGGCTTTGGTTTGTCGTTCATAGCAATTCGAATAATGAATTTTTTCTTGTTACTCTATCTCATTGGTGGACCGATGAACTTCCCAATGAAATCAATTTCCCCAGGAATTTCAAAATTCACATTCAAAAAACTTTGAAAGAAAAATTAACGAATTTTGAAATTCTCAGGAAATTGAATTGATTGGGAGGTTCTTTGGTCCACCAACGGATGGAGTAAGAAGCAGTGCTCCTGGATGACAGAACATCAGTCATATATATACTGAAGATGTAAACCACTAAGGTTACGAAACCTATTATTATTCTTAAATACAAAAAAAAACTCCAGTTAATCTATCTATAGACCTATCATAAAAAAGTTAAATTATCATTTTTTTTTCAAATGCCCAGGTTGTCTTTTGACATTCCTGGTCTTCTCTCTTGGCATGGCATACTTGTAACCCTATTCTGAGGTTGGGGCGCCTGGAAGCAGGGTTATGTTACCCCGATGATATGATGGGTGATGATAGTGGTACGCCACGAGAGTCCCTAATCCTAAGCTTACTCTAAGATGAATATGAATGATGATGATTACGATGGCCATATGATTTCGGGGACCGTTTGGGCCTTAGAGTTTTCCTGACATTTGTCTTACAGGTGAGGAAAAGCCCCAATAAAAACCTCTTCCAGAAAAACTGTCCTGATCAGGGATCGAACCCGGGCCTGCTGCGTGACAAGGCATAACGCTACCTCGAGACCACAGCGGTGGACAAATTATCATTTTCATAAAATATATAATTCCCACTAATAGAGGTATAAAGTGTTAGTGAAGTATAAAACAATAAATAAAAACCCACTTGTAAACGCTCGGTCTAATTAGAAGAGAGGATATGAGATGTAAAAAAAAATGTATTTGAAATTTTGAAATTTTTATTTAAATCCACTCCCAATTATCAAAATTTTCAAATGTATAGTTGTCAATTTTTATAGATTCCAAAATGTTTCTACTGTAGATATGTTATTATTGTAAGTCCAGTACTTACCTGTCACTCCATGCTCCTCTCCATTCGCTAGCGTCTCCCCATGGATTCTAATACGAACCATCTGAATAGTTCCAAGGGACTCAGTTTCAAGTCTGCGTACATCTGTCACTGTATAAGCGTTGTCCTTGTACTAAACCATTTATTTCTATCCCTTTACATGATTGCATGTGCCAGTCTCCCTAAATAGGAAGATGAAGTTAAGAGTTAGCAAGAAGATGACATTAATTACAACAAAAACAAGAAACAAAGGAACAATAATACGAGGATTGGAACTTTAATAGTGGTATCACAGTTGTAGAGAAGCCATGAGACGGAACCTAATGATATCGCTGATAGCATAAGTCAGTTACATACCTACCTTACCTCAGAACATATGAACTTTTCCTTCCAAATCACACATTTGTGAAATGATGAGACTACACTATTCTCCATTTGCCTGTCGATATTGGGATCCATTTTACTTTATTAATTTTTTTAAATGTAATTCAGGAAGAATACGTAATGTTAAAAATTTTAAATATTTAGGATCTATTTTAGATAAAAGTGAGAATTCAACTACAGAAATTGAAAGAAGAACTATTGATGGAAGAAGAACCATTGGTATGTTGAACTCAGTGCTTCGGAATAAAAATATAATATACAGAACAAAGAGAACTATATTTCAAGTTCTGTTACAAAGCATTTTATTATATGGGTCCGAAACTGGACAATAAGTAGAAAACAAGCCAACAAGCTGTTAGTAGTAGAAATGGATTTTTGCAGGTGATTGATAAGAATTTCAAGAAGGGATAAGGTTACAAATAGCACAATAAGGAAAATTATGCAAGTTGAAAAAAACATTAGGGTAAATAGAAGAAAAACATTTGAAATGGTATGGACACCTCATAAGAATGGAAGAAAAGAGAATACCAAAGAAGATCCTTAATTGGAAACTTAATGGAAGAAGTGGAAGAGGCAGGCCTAGTGAACGATTGATGGCTGGAATGAAAAGAAGTATGGAAGCTAGAGATTTGAGGGAAGAATATGCCTTAGACAGGAATTTCTAGCGACAAATCACTTTGGGTTAAAGGAGAAACACTGTATTGTGGAATATTCCTAAATAAAAAGAAAAGTAAGTAAATTAAACACAACTTACTTTTTTTGCACATGTGACAAATGCGCCATGATTGAATGCTATACGTAGCTTCCGAAAAATCTTTGGAGTGATGTCAAGTTGTTCAGCTAGGCCACCTGTAAGATCTACAAAAGCTTCTATTGCATGTCCGCCAACCAAAGCTTCGTAACTGCCATGTAGTCTACAAAATAAAACACATATTTACTTCAATTAATGAATAAGTCACTTCTTATCTTACCTCATGCTTTATGTTTCTTTAAACACGGGAATTTCATTTTTTAAGAGGAATCCCTTCTATCCTCAGCTGCCATTATGACTATGATTAGCAGCTGAGGGCCTTCTAAGTCTGTCGCGCTTGGAGTTGGAGTTAGGTTAAGAACTCTCCTCGGTGCTTCATTATCATTTATCACCCATCATATCATCGGAGTATATGTAACTCTGCCTTCTAGGCATCCCATCTTCAGAAGTGGGTTACAATTAAGCCAATGCCAGGAGAGAGCACCAGAATTGTTGAAATGATAACCTGGGGCATTGAATAAAAATATATAAGTTTTTCTTCTTCTTCCTCTTCTTATGTGATAAACTTAGTGGTCTGTTACGGTCTCAATCCAACGTTACTGCCCAAAGATCTCTTGCCTGGTGGCTAGTAATTTAATGTGGTATTCTTGTTCTGCTCATTCTTCTTACATGGGATTTCCAGTTGTGTCTGCATTTTTGTACATATTCCATGACTGATTCTGTTTGTAATTCTTTGAGAATCTCAGAATTCCTTTTATGGTCTGTTCTTGAGTAACCCGCAGTACGTCTCATAAATTTCATTTCTGCCGCAGTTAGTCTTTGTTCATCTACACTGCGAATTGTCCAGGCCTCACTGCCGTAACATAATATGGGTCTGGCCAGTGTTTTGTAAATTCTAAAATAATCAATTGAGTTGGTGTTTACTTGATGGAAATCCATATTTATTAATTAAATAAAAATAAAACTTAGTTTTATTTGATTTTCATATTTATTAAGATATAATTCAGTGACAGCTGTTTTGGTTCACTGTACCTTCTTCAGACATGTCTTTAAGATGTCACTATCTTAATAAATATGAAAATCAAATAAAGCTAAGTTTTATTTTTATTTAATTAATAAATTCTGAAAGTTTTTAATTGCAATAAAATGTAAGCTACTTACTTTGCATAAGCTTTTTCCACAAAAGCTACCCAGAATTCATTAGAATCTGTGCAGCTTCCATAGAGAGGAGATCCATTCCTCACAGGTAATCTGTCATCTATGTAGACTGTCACCCATTCACCAAATCTCCAAAAGCGAATGTACACAATCCCTTTGTAATTTCTCCCAAACAATGGTTGATCTGGTGGTACTACCTAATAAAAAAACATTAAATGGATTAAGAATTAATAATTATCTCTCATGTGCACAAGTTTCTAGACAGTGAAAATAGGGGAAGGAATCTGCATAAGTATTCCTATAGTTCAATATTTTTATTATTCATTTTGTACATCTCAATGATAGATACATTATATTTGAAGAGAAAAACATAATTCCTATAGTTACTTTTAAAATTTACAGTGGGTTAAAGCAAGGAGATGTACTATCTCCCCTTCTATTCAATTTTATATTTGAGCATGCCATCAAATATTTGGAGAATGAAGAAGGCCTACAACTCAATGATATTAATAGGCTATTAGTTTATGCTAATGATGTATTATTGAGCGATAATGAGGAGATACTAAGGGACAACCCGCATACTCTATTGAGTAATACTAAGAAATTGGGACTGGAAGTAAACATCAATAAAAGTAAATATAAATTCACACATAGAAATGCATTATATATTGGAAATGGACAACTAATGACTAATGAAGGAAAATTTGAAGAAGTGGCTGATTTCAAGTATCTAGGAACAATAATTACAAACAGGAATGTGATGCACAAAGAAAAAATTAAACATAGGCCCAATTCTGGAAATGCGTGATATTGTGCATTACAGGGAATCTTGTCATCCCAACTCCTTTCAAAAAAAAACTTTAAACTGAAAATATATAAAACAGCTATTCTCTCAGTTATATTATATGGATGTGAAACATGGACTCTTACTTTAAGGGAGGAAAGAAGATTATGACTATGAGAAATTGAGAATAAAGTTCTTAGGAACATTTTTGGCCCAAAAAGAGATGAACAGACAGATGAATGGAGAAAACAAGATAATAGTGAGGTACATGATATATATATAGGAAGCCAGATATAATGAGAACAGTTAAGTCTCATAGACTGCGATGGACAGGACATGTGGCACGAATGGGGGATGAAAGTGGTGCATGGATGCTCCGTGTAGGTAAACTAGAGAGAAAACACCCATTTGGTAAACCAAAAATGAGGTGGGAGAATAATACTATCCATGATTTGAGGGAAATAGATTGTACAGGGGATGATTGGAAAACATTAACTCAGGAGAGGGATTTGTGGAGAGCTTATGTCCACACAGCCATGAACTTATGGGTTTGATAGTGCCAGTGAGTTAGTTGATGAGGAATAACAAACCTTTTCTATAAGTTCTGGTTTGCGAGACAAGGCAGCACAAACCGAGAGAAACCAACAGTCTCCGAGGTCACCTTGTTTTACATCGCTGCGACTCACGCCATCTACAAACATGTGAGGATCTTCTGAGATCTCGTGAGGTCTCTGCCATATGATGTCCTGTAAGTAGTCGCTGTCTGGCTCTGAGTAACTCAATGAACTTGTGTTGGCAGGGAAATCTGGATCTTCAAACAGCTCACTGTCTTCTAATCCACTCACCATGTCGGCTACCATACTCTCATCCTAACATTATACAGTCATTATATGTAAATTAAAATACACAGACAAGCCATCTGTAAGCAATGATTACAACAACTAACGAGGAACATTTCTTTCATAAAACTTATGATGGTAATTAATAGAGTCCAGATGTTAGGCACTTAAAAATTTCAAAATAGGCAGGCAAAAAGGCACTCATTAATATAGGCACTAAAAATTCAAAATAGGCTCTTACAAAAATGAACTACAACGTAAATTTTTACAGCCTTGTGTTAAAATAAAATAGCCTGTATTTGTTATTTTGCCTAATGGGAGTGCATTGAGGTGGGAACCATCTACCTGCTAGGTTATTGTCTTGTTGCCACTCTTACCCTAAAATATTCTAAGAGAGAATTTATAAAAAAAAAACACTGTGAAAAATTTTATACAATGATATGTGTCATGAAGTTTGTCCATTTCAATTGATTTAATTGAAATACTAAGTTAATTTCAAGAAAAAATGGCAAATAGGCATTTATAGGCATTGTAAGCTGAAATAGGCATTTTTGGCAAAATTAACTTAATGGAAAACAACTCTAGGGTCATCGGTATGAACTTATTTCCAGTCACTTTTACAATATCTATAATAAATAACTATAGACATTTTCCCTAACATCCGGTCTCTAGTAATTAACATTATGACATTTTTCAAATTAATAAAATTGAGTCTTAAATCATTTCACCTCATACACTCTGTATTCTTCTGTCATGAATATGTCTGAAGAAGGAATGACTGTTCCTGAAACTGCTGTCCTGTACTGTGAAGAACATGAAGTGTATCCATCCATCCATAGTACTTCTGCCTGAAGGCGGGTCCTTCACTGCAATCATAGCATTTTCATGCTATGCTTGCAGCTTTACTAGGGAATTGTAGGTGTGGTAGCTTCCCATTGCTTTCCACACCGGTGAAGGATGATGATGATGATGACCATATGATTTCGGGGACCGTTTGGGCCTTAAAGTTTTCCTGACATTTGTCTTACAGGTGAGGAAATACCCTGATAAAAACCTCACCCAGAAAAACTGCCCCGACCGGGGATCAAACCCGGGCCCGCTGCGTGACAAGGCAGCACGCTACCTCGAGACTACAGCGGTGGACATGAAGTGCATAAAGTGAGATATTTTAGTACTCATTTTAATTTCAGGAACATTTCTCCCTGAATTGGAATTTGACCGTAAGACTTTCAATTTTACATGCTAGTACTCCAGCTATTTGAACTAAACAATTCTATTACTGGGACACAGGATGAAAGAGAGAGAAAATTATTCTTGTGCAGGGAGTTGCATAAGTAGCTCAAATGGTAAGAGCACTAACATGTAAAGCTGGTGGTCTTGGATTAAAATTCAGGTTCAGGCAAAAATTTATCTCATTTTAGTTGTGTTAATTGTAAAATCACTTATCATATGTTTAATAATTCATCTTTAATATTTTAATTTAATATTAATGACATGGAAAAATCATCAGAAAAATAAAAAACACTGGCCTTCAAGGGCATTTATCCTGTTCGGACAAAGATAATATTAGAAAATAAACCAATAGAACAAGTGGTAAGATACAACTTCCTAGGTTGTGAAATATCATACACAGCGGAAACAGATATAAATAACAAACTAAATAAGTTTAATTATATAACAGGAACACTAAAAATAACTTTAAAAATAAAGCCAAGAAAGACTCTGTAATGAAATAATACAAGACAATGGCAGTGTCTATTACTACTTATGGATCCGAAACATGGACAGGGACAACATAACAAGCTGCTGAAATGAAATTCCTCAGACCAATAGCAGGATATCAAAGAATAGACAAAAAACATAACATAGAAATAAGACAACAACTAAAATTAAACACAACCAATAGTGAAATACAGAACAAACTGGAAAGAACACTTGGCAAGGATGACTGAGAATAGAATACGAAAAACAGCATACAGCTATTCAACCACGAGGAAGAAGTAGTTTGAGAAGACCAAAGAAAAAATGGAAACAGCAGCAATTTGGAGCTGAAACAGGCTAGTAAATAAGCCTAGACCATGAAGAAGAAGACCAAACAGAGCTTGGGCAGGTTTTCCCCTGTTTTCTCCTGCCTTCCTCGGACCAATAGCAGAATATCAGAGAATAGACAAAAAACATAACATAGGAATAAGACAACTAAAAGTAGAGGAATTAAACACAACAATAGTGAAATACAGAACAAACTGGAAAGAACACTTGGCAAGGATGACTGAGAATAGAATACGAAAAGCAGCATACAGTTTATTCACCACGAGGAAGAAGAAGTTTGAGAAGACCAAAGAAAAGATGGAAACAGCAGCAATTTGGAGCTGAAACAGGCTATTAAATAAGCCTAAACCGTGATGAAGAAGAAGACAAAACAGAGCTTGGGCAGGTCCCTTTTCTCCTGCCACAATTTCATTCCACCATTTTTCCATACTCATTTCGTTCATCTGCTCCCATGTTGTTGCATTAGGCATGGTCGGCCGGCACCTTTGTCATTCACAGATCTCTGTATAGGGGGCTTCATCTAATTCCTCAACCAACCCTGAGTTGGACATGAGTTGAGGATATATATAATATAGGTTATTTGAATGGAATGAGCTATAAATCCTGTAATTAATAGGAAGTTATATCATTCCCAAGTTGTTTGATGATTGCAAAATTAATGATTTTTTGTTATTAAAACTCACTTGTAGACCCAACATTCCGTCGATGAAGTCACCTTCTGGTAAAACATTAACACGTGTCTCCTGTGGCTCTGGCTGTTCAACACATGTGTCCACAACTTCATCCTGAAATTTCCAATAATATTATTTTTTTTAATTTTTCTCAGATTGTAGAATATATTGAGATCTTATTTCTTAGGTACTTTCTCAAGAAGCTAAATAAAAAAATAAAGTTGATTTTAAAATCAATTAATACACATTTTCAGTAGTCATACGTTTCCTAAATAATTTGAAAAAATAATTTGAGTTTAATATTTAACAGTTGGAATTTGACTGAAGATGGAAGTAATACTATACTTTTGAAACCGGTATCGTGAAGACACGCAACTTTGTGAGGTGAGATGTTAAAACATTTTCTCCAACTCGTTTATTAATTTGTAAACATTTTGTCTTCTCTCCCAAAACAGTCCCCTCCCGGAGATCCGAATGGGGGACTTTTACTCTGGAATCTTTTGCTTTTGGGAAGCATATTGAACATCTTTTGTAGTTCATTTTGCATGACCCAGAGTGCGCCTGCTAGTATTATCAGTGGAGGTAAACTACATTACACTTTTTTTTTTAACTTTTTCAGGAATTAATCACTATGAGGTTTAATTTATGGTAAAATCAAATGTTTCCTACCTCTCCTCATATAAATCTTCTGAGTAGATCGTGATTTCGAGACCATTACGGTCTCATCTTCAGTACTATCTTGGTGACTGATGTTATATCGATCGGAAGAAACTCTTCTTCTCGAAATCGCAATCTACTTAGAAGATTTATATGAGGAGAGGTAGGAAACATTTGATTTTGATCCTGAGGTTCATCGGACCACCAACAGAGGGAAGAAGAAGAGTTTCTTCTGATCGATATAACATCAGTCACCAAGATAGTACTGAAGATGAGACCGTTATGGTCTCGAAATCGCGATCTACTTAGAAGATTTATATGAGAACAGGTAGGAAACATTTAATTTTGATCCAGAGGTTCATCGGTCCACCAACAGAGGGAAGAAGAAGAGTTTCTTCTGATCGATATAACATCAGTCGCCAAGATAGTACTGAAATGAGACTGTTATGGTCTCGAAATTGCGATCTACTTAGAAGATTTATATGAGGAGAGGTAGGAAACATTTGATTTTGATCCAGAGGTTCATCGGACCACCAACAGAGGGAAGAAGAAGAGTTTCTTCCAATCAACATAACATCAGTCGCCAAGATAGTACTGAAGATGAGATCGTATTGGTCTCGAAATCGCAATCTACTTAGAAGATTTTATATGAGGAGAGGCAGGAAACATTTGATTTTACCATACATTACACTTGTTTATTAGAAATATTTAGGAGGAACACCATTCCAATATGCTGAATATTATTTGGAAGCCCTCAAGCGAATGATGACAAATCAAGAGCTTCAGAACATTTGAATACTACTACTACTTCTTCTACTATATTTGTAAACAAACATTAAAAGTTCAAGCATCACACTATGTAATATTTGTATCTACACACGAAACAATATTACACAAGATTTCTAAAATATTGTAATATCCCAATTCAATTATTGGCTCATTCTTCACAAAATTTCCTATTTAGAAATGGGGCAACATACTTAAGATACACAGTTCACTTCTTTTCCCATTCCACAATTTTCTTATTGGGTTATAATTTTAAAGGAGTATACAAATACAGTTTTTATTAATTTACAACTACTAAACTTCAAGACCCGGAATTGACACCAGTATTTTAGTTGGGAGGGGGGGGGAGTCATGCAGGGCGATGGTATCACCTCAGGTATTTAGGGTGGATTACTTTAAGTCTATTTACTATAACAATATTACTGGAACTGTCTACCGTGGTGGTTCAGGTAGTAACTAGCCTGATTCTTGACTAGTAGGTCCAAGTTCAATACCCGGTGGGGTTGAAAACTTAAATTAATTAAATAAAACTGATTTAAATTATAGTTTTAAATTTCGGGGTCCTGCGCCGTAGCCGAGCGGTTAAGGTAGGAAGCCTTGGCGCAGAGCTATGGGACTTGCGCTGGTTCGAGTCTCCATGGGGAAGAAATTTTCTCATGGTATTTCGGCCAGTATGGGACCGGTGCCCACCCAGCATCGTGAGGCATTTGGGTAGCTACAATAAGTAGCGGCTCCAGGTTGAGGAACCAGCTATAATGGCTGGGGGACTCGACATGCTAACCACATGTCACCCCCTACACTGGCTGTTGATCATCTACCTCTGTGATTGACACATGTGGATGTGAAGGGCCAGCAGCCGGCTGGTAAAAGGGCAACCGCTGAAAAGTGGAAATACCCTCAATCGGAAATTTCGGGACCAGGTGGAGTGGTGGTATACAATTTTTAATTGCTTCATTGTGCAGCAGAATCCTGCATGAAATTGTAAATCCTTCTGCAGAAGATATATTGAGAGGCCATGTGATACTATTGATAGCTATTCGTCTGTCCGATGGGGATGCTAAGCCTGGCAATCCTCGTGGTGTTTTTCAGCAGGAATAGGCTACATGCGAGTACCAGGTTTTACCTTTTCCCTTCTCTTCATCAGTATCCCTCATACAACACCACATTTTACACTACACACTACACTCTCTATGCAATACATGAACATCTATGCCAAAGTGGTGCATAAGTCGAAAATAGACCACATTAATGCCATCTATCTGCCTAGTAATGGTCCCTGAAGCATATAAAGTGGAATGGAGGGAGGGGGCATTAGAAAAACAAACACACACATTGCCAGAACCATCTCTACATTATTTATGGAAGGTTCTCTGGATTTTTTTTTCTTCTTTTCCTGTACGGTACCCTTCATATGTGTTTTTTCAAAATCTGTTTGTCAGCTGATTGAAATATTCTTTTGGTAATTGTGTAGAAAGCATTTCCTGAACTAGTTGGGAGTAGTTCAATCCAGTGAACGATTCACTTGTTATGCTATGCCAGTCTACATAAATGTCTCTAATCTAAAGTGGAATCGTTCACAGATTTGAACCAGTTCCACCTAATTTAGTGGCACTTTTCTACTCAATAACTTTTTTTTTTCATTTGCCACTCTTAGTTTTAATTTATAGCAGCAGAATAGTATGTCACCGCAATTTAAATTGAATCCACTATATAATCTAAATGTAATAAAGAAGTTAGAATCATAATGATACTAACCTACCATTGTCAAGAGTAGCTTACAAAAAATTTGTGTAGATTCCTATTTTATATAAATGTTTGGCCAAATAGTCATGTTCTGTAAGCAGTCAAAATTTTGCTACTGTAGTTTTACGTGAAATTTCTGGAATAATATCTGGCTTCTTTACTAAAATATTCCATTTTTTGTCTTTGGTTTTGTTTGATTTTATATTTGTTTTTAATTATTCTTTTATGGATGCGAAAGGTAAGCTTTTAGTAGTATTCTGAATTAAATTGGAGCCTTTTTTGGCAAGAAAATCAGCAGTGTCATTTCCAGCAATTCCACAATGTGCAGGCATCCATTGCAATTGGATTCTTTTCTGTTGTTTTTGGAGTTGTTGAATCATTTTGTAGCACTCTTTAATTTGTATTGACTTCATTTTGTGTGAATTTATTGCATATATTGCTGCCTTAGAATCAGAGAGTATGACAGCATCTTGAAATTTATTTATTCTATATAGTAATTGTTGGAGTGAAATATGAATAGCCATTACTTCCTTCCGCTTCAAAATTTGTTGTGTGGTATCCTGCTGGTTGATAAAATGAAAATAATGTACATGTAATTCCTGATCCTGAGTTGTTATTAATAGTAGATCCATCTGTGTAGACATGTAACCATTCTTCTGGTGGAATATCTCTTATTCACAGCTTCTAACACTAGAGCTTTTAGTACAGGTGTGGGAGTTTCAGATTTTGTAACTGGTGCTTCTAGATTTAGCTGAATGTTAATTGGTTCAAAAGTAAGAAGGTTTTCTGTAATCAAAATATTTTCTTTGGATTTAGGAATAAACAGATGCGATAATACTTAGATATTAAAGTGTCTATAAATACATTAAAAACGTTTATTTATTTGTTTATTTTTCAAATGCTCCAGGTTGTCATTTAGACAGTTCTGGTGTTCTCTCTTGGCATTGATACTTGTAACCCACTTCTGAGGTTGGGGCACCTGGAAGGCGGGGTTACACTGCCCCGATGATATGAGAGCTGATGATGGTAATGATGTGCCAGGAGAGACATTATATTATCGAGACCTGGATATTTTCTGCTTTTGAAATTTTGTAATACTGTATCTAATTCTAAAAACGTTTATTAGTGCAATAATTTATATTGTTTGTTTAGTCAATGTTTACTAGATAGCGTTTGCCCATAGTAATATTGATATCTAGTAGGCCGTGATCTTATAAGATTGCTGATGCTATAAACATGAGCATTAATACCGGAAGTTATAAATCTGAATCAGATCCTAGCGATAAAAAACTAAAGCAATGGAACGCTGACAAATTGGCGCAGTCATATTGTTTTTTGTAGCGTAGTTGTGTGTGTTTAATATGCAATAGTGAACTTATCCTACGCGCAGAGTTAGAAATAATACATTTTAATGACAGCATATATCTTTAAAATTTCGTATGATGTCTAGTGAATTATCCAAGGTGTTTCTTTATTGGGGACTTAGAGATACCCGTAGATCGAATTTAGTGCATGAAATCAGTGAACGATTTGAGATCGGATTGTACGATATATCCCGGAAAGGAATTGTTTGAGGTAAGATTGTACAATACAGTAATATGATTAAAAATTAACACAATAATAATAGTCACGTAGGGTCGGTTTCACCAACAGAGGTAACTGTATTACGCCAGTTTAAGCTATGCTTTATACACGGGGAAACTGGCGTAATATAGTTACCTCTGTTGGTGAAACTGACCCTTAGGGCTGCTTTTTCCAACCAAGGTTAAACTTGTTTGAGATTAAAAGTTAAGTGATCCTACTACAGGCCTTATGATGACCTTGGGGTTGTAGAATGTTAAGACATCCACCTTGCCATACAAACGGCATTATATTCAGTCATGATGTCACCAGAAATTTAAGTCAGTTTTAAAAATCCCAACCCCCATTGAGACTCGAACACTTGACTTTCTTGCTTGTGCCCCTGACTCGAAATTAACCTACATTAAATATTGGTTTAAACTGTAATTTAATTCCTCCACATTGGTTTAATTCTTAAGCGGCGATTAAAGTTAAACCCTCAAGAAGTAGGTTTAATCGAGGGAGTTAACGGCAGCGTTTGGGTTCCATATTCTATAGGTTCCGGGTTGAAATCTCAGTGTCGACCAATCTGACTAAGGTTTTTCCTGATTTTCCTCAATCGTCAAGGGAAATGCTACGTTACAGTTCCATTATCAGGACTAATTTCAGGATCTATTTGTTTGTCACGATTTTTAGCTTATTTACACGCTTATATTAGCTTGACCTGTATCTATCTACGTAACGGAATCTTTCAACGCGATTTTCACCCACTTAAAATCATTGGATCGACTTGAAACTTTGTATACTTGTAAAGGACCCGTGACAATACAATAATTTAATATTTTGTTTCTAAAATCTTGGCCAGAATCATCAGAAAATAAAAAAATGAAAACTGGGTATAATAGGTTGCGGACTTGGTCGACTTTTTAGTCAATTGTTGTAAGAGCTCAGTTGGTTAGCGCGGTGAACTCTAGTGGTATATAATTTCAGTAATCCATAGGTCGCTGGTTCAAATCCGGCTGGGAGGGTTTTTTTAGAAGAGTATTACTTTTAGCTCATACTATAATAGTATCGAATTTAAATATATTTACATTTTATCTTATTCTGTAAAATATTAAAAATAATAATAGTTTAAAAAACTAAAAACAAACCGCTTTATTAGAAAAACCGAACTAAAAATGAAAAAATATTTTAATTTCCAACACGCTTGGGATAAAATTAAAGTGGTCAACAAAAAAATCATCTCCAACACATAGAATAAAAACTAGAGCTATCAACAAAAAGAAAATAATTTTACCTTCAAAAGCGTGGGGCGCTTTTTATGTTTATTAAATTTCTTCTTAGAGACTTTACTTTTACTAATATCTGTTCATTATCAAATATATTAATTGATGTAGAGCACCCCACGCTTTGATGATTAAAATTATTTTCTTTTTCTTGATGACTCTAGTTTTATTCTATATGTGTTGGAGATGATTTTTCTGTTGACCACTTTAATTTTATCCCAAGCGTGTTGGAAATTAAAATTATGTTTTCATTTTTTAATTCGGTTTTCTAATAAAACGTGTTGTTTTAGTTTTTTAAAACTATAATTTATTTTTATGCCAAATTCTAATTACTTTCCCCGTTTCTCGTAACTTTATTACCAAGAAAAACATATATACACATATATACTTTAGGTAGCTAATTAGATTATTACTAACTAACTTACTGGCACTATCGAGGTTCTCGTGGCCGCGCGGACATAAGCTCTCCAAACGTCCCTACCCTGAGCTAATGTTTTCCAGTTAACCGTTAATTTAAGAAGCTTTATTTATATTATATATCTTAATAACAACAATTGAATTATTACGAACTGTATATATTATTTGTTAACCGTTAATTTAAGAAGTTTTATTTATATTATATATCTTAATAACAACAATTGAATTATTACGAACTTGTCTATATTATTTGTTAACCGTTAATTTAAGAAGCTTTATTTATATTATATATCTTAATAACAACAATTGAATTATTACGAACTTGTATATATTATTTGTTAACCGTTAATTTAAGAAGTTTTATTTATATTATATATCTTAATAACAACAATTGAATTATTACGAACTTGTCTATATTATTTGTTAACCGTTAATTTAAGAAGCTTTATTTATATTATATATCTTAATAACAACAATTCAATTATTACGAACTTGTATATATTATTTGTGGGAAGCAATAGTTAAATTTCTATCGGCACTGAGTTCGTTCAAATGCGTTATTAATACGTTTTAAAGTGTCAGTGATAAATGTGATGCGTCAATTTAGTAAAAATGAATGAATGACTTGTATAATTTACAATTTACATACTAGATAATATTCGTGCAGACCTTTCAACGAGAAAAATTACCTCGTATAATAAGGTAGACCAACTCCAGATTTACCGGATCTAACCGATTCCGATTGAGGGTCTTTCCACTTTTCAGCGGTTGCCCTTTTACCAGCCGGCTGCTGGCCCTTCACATCCACATGTGTCATCACAGAGGTAGATGATCAACAGCCAGTGTAGGGGTTGACATGTGGTTAGCATTGTCGAGTCCCCAGCCGTTATAGCTGGTTTCCTCAACCTGGAGCCGCTACTTATTGTAGCTAACCCAATTGCCTCACGATGCTGGGTGGGCACCGGTCCCATACTGGCCGAAATACCATGAGAAAATTTTCTTTCCCCCATGAGACTCGAACCAGCGCAAGTCCCGTAGCTCTGCAACCAAGGCTTCCTACCTTAACCGCTCGGCTACGGCGCGGGACCCGGATCTACACAAATATATATATATATATATATAATATATATGTGTTATATTGCAGATTTTCGCGGATATACAGTATGAATAAGAAAGTTTCCTTGGGTTTTCCGCGTCTTTTTAATTATATAAGACCTAACCTGTGACTCGAACTTATCATTCCCTTGATAATGACATGTGGGATAATGCCGAACGTCGGAGTCAGTGGCCAGGGGCCGAACTTGAATCCAAGACGCGGAAAACCCAATAAAACTTTCTTATTTATATATATATATTATATATATTATATATTATATATCGCATTTATAGTATTAGTATATGTAATTTATATATTATTTAATTGTGCATGCAAAAGTATGAATTTTAATTTTCATTATTTTATTCTTTTATATGTTATACTATTATGGAAGTTTAATGGAAACATATTAACAGTAATAAGTGTTCATACTATTTATAAAACTGAATAATTTGGAATAAAGTGTTTATATACCATAAGGTCGGCCACGGTGGACTAGTGGTTATACTCCTTGCCTCTGGTCCCGAGGATCTCGGGTTCAAACCCGGCCGGAGTCGATGGATCTCTTTTTAGGACGGAAAAATCCAAGGAGCAAGTCCTCCGGGAGAGACTTTAAGCCATGGGTCCCGAGTCTAAAGATTTTCAGGCTTGTAAAAGATCCTTAAGCCTGAATGAAAAGGTCTCTAAGCAGAATTTTACCGAATTTTCCCGTCCTTGTACTACCTTGGTTTCCTACATGCCAGCATGAGGCGGAACGCTGACCATGGACCACTCAAATGACATCTATACGAAAACAAGTGTAACTAAATTAGTATGGTTCAAATTCTTCCCTGTAGGGGGAGAGCGCCTAAATCTCTGTTAAGGGAAAACATGGGCTTACAAGAACAATATATCATAAGTCATATTTTCGTCATATAGCTAGGGTAATTACTCTGACCACCGCACGCCACTGTGTTTTTCAATCATCCCTGTATAATCTACTTCCCTTAAATTATGGTTAATGTTATTCTCCCATCTCATTCTTGGTCTACCAACTGGGCGTTTTCCCTCTGGTTTTCCTACAAGAAGATTTCATGCATCCCTTTCATTTCCATTCGTGCCACATGCCCTGCCCACTGCAGTCTACTAAACTTAACTGTTCTTATTATATCAGGTCTCGGCGAAACTAAAATTCGTATAATGAAGTGTCAATTTTGAAATCTTTCAATACAATTAACTAGTTCATTTGTTCACAATTAGTTTTGGAGTAAGTGCCCAGTAGTGTCAGAATAAAACCAGCTAAATACGGTTGAATGACCTATAAGCGTGATTTAACGTCAGAATACATTACGACCGTTTTATAAGGTCCTCTATGCATGCAATTGGAGTCATTCAACTGAAGATAATATGATGCACGCAAGTTGTCACCAAAACTAGACGCAAGCAATTGTAAATGCCTCGGATCAAAACGGGATTGTATGAGCCTATTCGTACGCTACAAAAACGTAACTCAATACTTATGATTGAGCCCTTCTAAGTAACTCATTTGTAAGGGCTGTATCCAGTGGTTTTTATGATGGATGATTTTAATTTTGTTCAATAGTACTATATTTTTTCTTCGATGCGTTAATTAAGTTCTCCAAGTCCAACACGCACACACTACTGAGTAGCACTAAGAAATTGGGGACTGGAAGTAAATATCAATAAAACTAAATATATGGTCACACATAGAATACATTATATAATGGAAATGGACAGCTAATGACAAATCAGGGAAATTTTAAGGAAGTGCCTGAATTCAAATACCTAGGAACAATAAATCACAAATAGGAATGAGATGGCACAAAGAAATGTGTAAACATAGGCTCAATTCTGGAAATGCATGCTATTATGCATTGCAGAGACTCTTGATGTTCCAACTCCTTTAAAAAAAACGTTAAACTGAAAATATATAAAACTATTATTCTACCAGTTATATTGTATAGGTGTGTAACATGGACTCTTACTTTAAGGGAGGAAAGGAGATTACAAGTATTTGAGAATAAAGTACTTAGGAACATTTTTGGACCAAAGAGAGATGAACAGACAGGTGAATGGAGAAGACTACATAACAATGAACTACATGGTCTTCATAGGATGCCAGATATAATAAAAACAGTTAAGTCTTGTAGACTGCGATGGGCAGGACATGTTGCATGTATGGGGAGTGAAAGACTTGCATGGAAGCTTGTTGTAGAAAAACCAGAGGGAAAACGCCCAGTTGGTAGACCAAGAATGAGGTGGGAGAATAACATTAACTATGATTTGAGGGAAGTAGATTATACAGGGAATGATTGGAAAACATTGGCTCAGGATAGGGATGTATGGAGAGCTTATGTCCGCGCGGCCATGAACCTACGGGCTCGATAGTAACCAGTGAGTTAGTTGGTTAAGACCTATTCAAAAATGTAATAACATATATATATTGTAATCAAATACGGTTCTAAGAATGGTTCTTTAATAACACACGGCTGAAAAGTCCCTCCCGGAAAACTTGTCCCTTGTATTTTTCCATCCTAAAACCTATCAACCCCGGTAGGGTTCCAGAGGCAAGGAACATAATCACTGGACACAGAGGTCCGACTTTATTCTTACATGTTCGTAATATTTCTTCTCTCTTAAAGCATAACATCATGATTCGCATCCATATATGAAGGGGTATAAGGCATAGTGTCAGTTTAAAAAAAACTGAATAAATTACACGACTATAAAGAAGAAATTGCAAACTGTAATATCTCAGATGCATCCATCATCATCATCATCATCATAGTACACTTCACTAATTTAGGCCATTTGTTGACCTGTTTCGGCCTCAAGAGAGAAACACCATCCAAAAGTATTTTGAGTGGACGTCCTGGTTCTTCTTTCTTCCTTGCAGATGTTGATATCTTAACATTTGTTTGGGTATTCTGTGATCTTCCATTCGATGAACATGTTGCATCCATCTTGACATATAATCAGAAATTTTGTTTTCGAAAGATTCCATGTGTAATTCTTCTAAGATGTCTTCATTTTTTTTGTGATCTAGTAGTGTGTATCCTGCAGTCCTCCGAAGATATCTCATTTCAGCAGATCTAAGTCTCTGTAGGGCAAAGGTGGGAATGATGGCGCGGTGTATAAGATGGCGCAGTCTAACATTTATCCTTAAAATCATAAGAAAACTCGTTTTTCACTATTCGTGCCTGTGCAGTCCTAAGAGAAGGTTCTCGTGTGAAATTGTGGTGTTTGTAACGTTAAAAAAAAAAGAAGAAATAAAATTTTTTGTGAAGAGTCATATATTTTGCTAGTTGAACAAATTTTTTAAGGATTATTGTGGGTGCAGTTTTGAAAGGGACTGAATATCCCGTTAGAAGGAGATTGACATCTCTACATACAAAGGACTTGTCCTTGTTACTAATAACATAACTTCAATGCTTATTACAAACATTTCCATTCTAGTCTAGCACAAAGATTTTGTGTGAATCAGGAGAGATGGCGCACAGACGGGTGGTAGAGTTGGCGCGCCTGTGTAATTAAAATAGATGCTCCGCTCTCACCTAAGATAGTTTCCATTTAACTTCAGTTACGAGTTTTTTGTAAGTATTGTGGGGTTCAAAATGATAAAAAATATTTATTTAAATTTCCATGATAAATCAAGTACAATATTACGAATTATATTTTTTATAAAAATATATCCCATTGGAGAAAATTCATAATATTGGTCAGACATCCATCCAAATATTCATGACTTTTTAATGAGATCCAATTTGATTTCATAGTAGAGTTTTTAAATAATTGTTAATAAACAAATTGGCTACAGACTTGTGCTGGTTAGAGTCATGATGGAAAATATATTCCTCATGGATTTCGGCCAGTTCTCAGGAGAAAAACAAAAACTCAAAACAAAAACCACAGAATAGACGCCATAATATATCTAAATGTTCATCGACGTCATCTGAATCTTAATTCCAATACCACGAAAGTGATGATTCCACTCCTGACAATGAAAATCAGTGTGTCGAATGTTTTCGAGCTGTATGAAGAGACAGTATCCAGAGCAGACTGGATAAATGTAGTAAATGTACGAGATGGCTTCATGAAAACTGCTCTATATATTCAGACAAGTGCTCTTTGTGTGGAAGAATGGAAAAGAAAAAATAAGAAAGTCAAAACTGAAGTTTTAATGTAATTCTGCACGGCTTACTGCCACAGATATCTTTGCGCCATCTTACCCACCATGGTGGGGAGAGATGGTTAAACTTAGGTATTTTTATTAAGTCAGATTTTCATTAAAACAATTATGCCATTGTTTTAAAAAGTATTTTTTATTGTTTGGTAAAATAAATTGTGATTATATAGTAATAATAATAATATATACATACCATGGCACAAAAGATCTATTGCATTTTTTACAAATGTGCGCCAACTATCCCCCCTCTACCCTATATCCTTCTGTTTCAACGTCTATACTTCGCTACCATACAAAAGAGTTGGAAGAGCCAGTGTTTTATACACTTTCAGTCTTGAATGCTTTTGGACAAACTGTGGCTTGAAGATAGAATTTATTAACCCTAAAATTCTTAAAAATTTTAGTATTTTTGCATTTACATCCTTTTCTTCTTCTTAATATGAGATATTGCATCCTACATATGTAAATTATTCACCTGCTCCAAAATGTTATTAGTCCAGTACAATTTTACTTCTGACAGGATCTACACCTGAAATGACATAATTTTTGTATCTCAGATGGCAATTAACAATTAATAGCATCACTTAGGATCACATAAATACTCCATGATTACCAATATTAAGCTCACTTGATTCTTTGTATACTGAATAATGAACACTGTTTTTATCAAAATGAAGAAAGCAAAATGACGTTTACACACATATGTAACTAACCATCAAACCATAACTTAAACAAAGATCACAACATAGTCTCTTGCTTAATAAACCCGCAACATAGGACACACAATCACTCCATGTCGTATACGAGTACTATCCTCCACTTCTCGCAACTGGAATTCCCTACCACAAAAAATAAGAGGCTACCTGAACATTGGCATCTTTTAAAGAAATCTAAATTTTATATTTGCTCATAACCTCGACTTCATCACTACACCCAGTGTAAGGTATAATATAGTAATGGGTGGTTCTCTGTATAATTTATACAAATTTTATGTTTATCATTATTATAGTATTATTATATTATTATATTATCATCGTAAGTATTATTATTGTTATTATCGTATAAAATGTTGTTGTACATGAAATTTACCTTGTTACATTTAATGTATCTTTAATGTTTATCATTAGTATAGTGTATATCTAAATTTGTCAAATATTTATTTGTATTTATGCTGGTTGAGTGGAAGAGAAGGCCTTATGGCCTTAACTCTGCCAGAAAATAAATAAAACATTATTATTATTGTTATAATTATTATTATTGTTATTATTATTATATGTGAGGAGTTGGGATGGCAAGAATCGCTGTAATACATAATATATTTTTTTAATTTTATTTAGAGCCCCCCCCCGGGTTACCTCGGACATAATGCTCTTATCCCCGGGTCTGCTCTATGCCCCTAACTACTATCTAATCTTTATTGAATAAATAAACATAATACATACAGATTTCGGGTATGTGAAGTGTAGATGTTACATAAAGTAAAAAGTATTGTGTGT
The DNA here is from genome assembly GCA_030220185.1 of Diploptera punctata. Classification (NCBI taxonomy): domain Eukaryota; kingdom Metazoa; phylum Arthropoda; class Insecta; order Blattodea; family Blaberidae; genus Diploptera; species Diploptera punctata. Next base: position 5,452 of record JASPKZ010006267.1, on the reverse strand, counting down.
GTGTTTGTGTTTAGTGATACATAAAATAAATATACATAATACTTAAAGTAATGATAATTGTTTTTGATGATACGTGATATGAGAGTTAATTGTGTTTGTGTTAGTGTGTGTGTGTGTTTGTAATAATATCATGCGTTTCCAGAGTGGAGTTATAATTTCTTTCTGCGCTCCTGTTACTGCTTGTAATTTTATTGCTAGGTATTTGAATTCCGCAACTTGAAAATGTTGCTTACTTTTGCATATACATATTGCATATTTATGTGATGGTACTTACCATGTTGAAGATCAAAAAGAAAAAAATGTCTTTGTTGCACAAAAGTGTGTAACGCTCTCCTTAACAAACTCGCAATAGCTGCAACGCTATTTGATATGAGAAATATCCCTTGTTTCATCTGGTTCTACTGCGAAAATGTCAGGTTCGATATATCGTAAACAAATGAATACCATAGTAACGATCGTGTAGGTCAAGGATAGAAGAGGAACCCTAAGACGTTTACATCGATTATACTATTCATGTCGATAAATTACACAGAAAAATTTATAAATGTTCTCCTGAATTATATTTTCAATTAAATATATTTATTATCCAGTCACATAATTTAACTTTTATTAAAAAAACTTTACAAAACACTTATCTTCAGCACATATTACGAATGAATGAACAGTGCATACTAAGAAGAATGTATAATTATAAACCAAAAGGGAGAGGAATGTTGGGAAGGCCATTGAAGAGATGGAAGGACCAATTCGACCTATAATGAGATCGGAACAGGCCATTGGGCTTAATCCTTGTTGTTGATGATGCTGATGATTAAAAAAACTCCATGGCGTGACAGGCCTAGAAGATCCTTGGCCAACCAGCTGGCTAGTGGCCTCACATCCACATACGTAAACGATCATTCAGCCAGTGCAGGGGCGATATATGGTCAGCATATCGGGTCTCCCAGCCGTTATAGCTGGTTTTCTAAAATCTGGAGCCGCTTATTGTAGCTACCTAAATGCCTCACGATACTGGTGGGCCACCGGTCCCATGTTGCCGAAATCCATGAGATTTTTTGTTTTCCCCCCCATGGAGACCCGAACCAGCGCAAGTCCCTTAGCTCTGCGCCAAGACATCTTACCTTTACCACTAGACTACGGCGCGGTCCACTTTTATTAAAATTGGAAACATTAATTTGGTTAGGGTTCTATCTCCATCTCAGACCCGTTGCCGAACGGTTTAAGGCATGATGCCTGATGCAGAGCTTGGTCTTGGTATTGATTCGAATCATTATTGAGAAAAGTTTATTATTGGAATTTGGCCCCGTATGGGATCGGTGGCAACGGCGGAGCTTGAGGAATTTGGGTGCTACAATGAGCGGCTCCAAGGTTGAAAAACAGATCGGCTGGGTACTCGAAATGCAGACCACAACTGGTCGAATGATCGTCTACTTTTGAGATTAACACATATGAATGTGAGGCCGTCATCCAGCTTATAGGCCAAGGGCCTTCTAGGCCTGTCGCTCCATGGAGGGGATAACAATTATATACTAGTGGTCGCTCAGTGGTCGAAATTCGACCACAATTCATTACATTTTTAAGTTTGTCACAAATACGTCATTAGGCATTAATTTTCGATTTATTTTAAAAATGCGAATAATAGGAAATATGTGGTTTTGGCTTGGTTAAGCCATATTTAAAAAAACAATAACCTGTCATATGACATTTGTATACTATTTATAATATTTAAATTTGCATTTGGACTATTATTATGTGTACGGGAATATATATCCCTTCATCTTTGTCTCTCACTGCAACCCGTCAATGTTCTATGTCGAGGCATAATGGAAGTAGGTGCAAATATGTAAATATATAAAAAAAATGTAATGAAATTACTGAAACAAATATTAGACAGGGTTAAATTTAAATATTAAATGTACTCCCTTTTTAAAATCACTATTAATACACCACTAATAATAAATACGCGAGAGTAAGTCAATTCGCATCGCTGCTGCAAAATTTACTTTTTACAATAATGTATCTTTCAGTATGAACGTAAACAAATGAATGAGTACACAAATGAATAATACGCATAAATTCTTTAGAGACAATATTTTTTATTTTGTTTAATTTAATTTATTTGTAACTAATATTATACATACATTTTATTTTTCTGCACTCCTTCTCTATACGATCTTCTATAATGCCAAATATCATTCCTCTGTGCGCGCAATCTTCTTAAAAAGGGGTACAAAGTTTTTTCCTTCGCATATTAATATATAGGCCTAGATGTCCGTCGCCGTGGCGTAGTCGGTAGAGTCCCTACCTTCCACTCCGGCGACCCGTGTTCGATTCCCGGCGGAGTAGTGTATTTTAAATCTCCACCTTGGATCTGGGTGTGTGTCCTGTCTTGTGTTTGTATGTGTGAATAAGATAAAAAGATTAACAAAGGTAAAACAAAAAGGAAGAACAGTGTAAACAGAAGAAAACGAGAAAGAAAGAAATAAAAAAAGATAATTATATTCTTCTTCTTCACTTCATGGGGCTAGACAAAGTGCCTGTTACCCTCATAGTTGTGTTATCTTTTCCACTGGCCTTCCTACATTCCTTGATCCTCTTGGCTTGTAGTTAAATCCTGCTTTTGGTAATCTAATAAAGTAATCCCACTTCCTTCACAGTAGCCTCTGCCCGCTCCTGGAATCTCTCTTCCTCAAGATATCAGCGGTTGCCGCACACTTGGCACCTTTAAGTCACGCTTATACAGTTACAAGTTGTCTAATAATTAATTTTTCTCTATTTATTTAATTTTATACTATGTCATTAATCTTTTCCTCGTTTTTTTATATATCTTGTACATATTATATATTTAATTCGTTAATTTTAGAGGAAATCAAAACACAATTATAAATATTAATTGTATTGTATTCATACTTAACTTGTAATCGTTTATATATATATATATATTGTAATTTAGATTTAGACGACTTTTTTTGTTTGTATTTTTTTTAAACCTGGTTGAGTGGTAGACAAGGCCTTAAGGACCTTAACTCTACAGGGCAAAATTGAAAGCTATTATTATTATATTATTATTATTATTATTAGTATTATTATTATTATTATTATTATTACAGGCCTCAGGAGGCCCTTTGGGGAAGTGGGAGGTTAAGGCTCCCACTTTTTTCTGGGACAATCGGCACTTGATGTTATTCTATCTTTTTTCCACTGGCCTTCCTACATTTCTTGATCCTCTTGGCTTGTAGTTAAATCCTGGTAATCTAGCCTATATGTATTAACAATAATTCAGTGATGACGAGAAACCGCACTCGAAGGTGCCTATCAAGGCCTAAGTATAATCATAATGTTTATCATATCTCCCTTTATAATCAACACATTTATGCTCAACTCTGGAAAAGCATTCTATTATTCATTGCAAGGACTTTTGTCATCCCAAGTTCTATTTAGGGAATTATTTTTGTCACTTAAAAAGAGCTGAAGCAGAATGCAGGTCGATCACAACAAGGTTAATGGGCACGAAGGGCGCCAATGAGGTCATTACTGATGACCCTCGCTTCGCAAAAATTACCTTTCACGTGTTAACTCTCGTTCAAAGAAATCGACCTTAAGCTGCTCTTTTTTTCTGCCACTTGGTTTACGTGACGAGTAACAGGACTTCCCGCGAAATGTACAAGATAAACAATCATCTCTATGAAACTGTGTAATATCGGCATTAAGTAGTAACATTTAAAAAAAATTGAAATTGTTTTAATATCTTGGGTAATAATACATGTTTAGGTACACGTGAAAGAAATGGTACAAACTAAAATTGCAATGGCAAAAAATGCAACTAAGACCATTTAGAACAAAAATATATTGTATTGTATTTGTAAGCCCATTGTTTTTCCCTTTACAGGGATTTAGGCGCTCTCCCCTACAGGGAAGGATTTGAACACATACTAATTTAGTTACACTGGCTTTCGTATAGATGTCATTTTTGAGTGGTCCGTGGTCAGCGCACCGCCTGATACTGACATCTAGGAACCCAAGGTTAGTACTAGGACGGGGAATTCGGTAAATTTTGCTTAGAGGCCTTTTCATTCAGGCTTAAGGATTTTTTACGAGCCTGAAAATCTTCAAACTCGGGATCCACGGCTTAAAGTCCCTCCTTGGACTTGCTCCTTGGATTTTTTCCGTCCTAAAAAATCCATCGACGCTGGCCGGGTTTTGAACCCGCGACCCCTCGGGACGCAGAGGGCAAGGAGCATAGACCACTAGTCCAACTGCCACTAGTTCCACTGCGGCCTACCCAAAAATATAAACAAAGGTAAATAAAATGAAAATTTATAAAAGCATATCAATCTTCAAACTCGGGATCCACGGCTTAAAGTCCCTCCTTGGACTTGCTCCTTGGATTTTTCCGTCCTAAAAAATCCATCGACGCTGGCCGGGTTTGAACCCGCGACCCTCGGGACCAGAGGCAAGGAGCATAAACCACTGTTTTCACTGCCACTAGTCCACTGCGGCCGACACAAAAATGAAACAAAGGGTAAATAAAATGAACATTTATAAAAGCATACATCAATCTCAAACTCGGATCCACGGCTTAAAGTCCCTCCTGGATTGCCATTGATTTTCCGTCCTAAAAATCCATCGACGCTGGGCGGGTTTGAACCCGCGGACCTCGGGGACCAGAGGCAGGAGCATAACCATAGTCCACTGCCACTAGGTCCACTGCGGGCCGACACAAAAATATAACAAAGGTTAAATAAAAATGAAAAATTTAATAAAAGCTTAATACAGAATATTTTGTATATGAGAAGTGTGAAACTTGGTATTTGACGGAGGAATTACAAAATAATAAAATCTAGAACAGTTTTGAATTTGATTATCTTAGAATAAGCCTTCAAAAACCAAAGACAGGATAAAATAGGGAAATGAATTCATTTGAGAGAAATTGAATGTCACCACATCTGTGGTTAAGAGGATTGAAAATAAAACTCTAATCTTTGGCCATGTACAAAGATGGAAATGAAAGAGGCGAAAAAATAATCCCCCAATGTCACTCCCTGTAAGAAATAAACTTAGCCTGCCAAGGTGGAATGGAAAAAACCTATGTCAGAACTATATGTATAGTATTGAAAGAAGAGATGGATGATAGAAATAATGGAACCTGAAGACGGCAAACCTATAAGTGGGGAAAACCGAAGAGAAGAAGCAAAGAAAAATAGTATTAGTAGTAGTAGTATGTATTTGGTGGACTAATTTTTAAAGGGCTGCTCGGTGTCTCAAAGCGTTTAGCCGCTCGCCCTCACTGCTCGCTGGGGTCTGAGATCGAGGTTCGGTCTCGATAGGTTTCTTGTGGACGAATTGAGCTTGGGCCGGTTTTTCTCGGGTTTTTCTCCCGTTTTCCCCTGCCGCAATTCATTCCCCAGGTTTCTCCAACTTCGTCCATTTTCTTCATTCTTTTCTCCCGTGA
>JASPKZ010006266.1:0-88951 GCA_030220185.1 Diploptera punctata | reverse complement strand
CTTCATAGGTTATGAAAAAGCGTTGATTACATAGACAGAAAAAATTACTCACGAAGATGAGGGACATGATTGGAAACGAGCACCCCATTGGTGATCTTGATGAAGATTTTCGGACTGTAGACAGTGGTCGTGAGGCTTGTAGTTCCCCGACGTTTCGCCAGAGACTGCGTCTGGCATCCTCAAGGGTTGTCTTGAGACTGGCAATTCTGTCCGCTGCCTGTCCTATTTATACGTTCACCGCGATGTGTTTGTAGGTTGTATCTGCCTTCTGATTGGTCAGCGTTATGGACTTCCATTGCTCCAATGAGTCCATAACGCTGACCAATCAGAAGGCAGATACAACCTACGAACACATCGCGGTGAACGTATAAATAGGACAGGCAGCGGACAGAATTGCCAGTCTCAAGACAACCCTTGAGGATGCCAGACGCAGTCTCTGGCGAAACGCCAGGAAACTACAAGCCTCACAACCACGGCCTACAGCCCGAAAATCTTCATCAAGATCGTTATAGCAACTCCGGCCATGAAAGTCTACGTGAATACATTAGAGCACCCCATTGTTGGAATAGTACATGACATAATGAGGAAAACTGGTTACAAATAACAGATGAGGATGCAGCATCAGACGAGGTTAAGCAAACTAACAGGATACTACAAGGAGACCCCATCAGCCCGCTGCTATTTAACATAATGACGGCTGACATTGGGAAGGCAACTAACGGGACCACGCTGGTAATGTATGAGGACGACATGGCCATTGGGACAGAAAACAAAGAACTACAACAAGGCATAGATGCAATACAACGATGGACTATGGAAAATGAGTTCACGATAAACAGAAACAAGACCGTACAACTGGTTTTCTAGAAAGGGGGAAGAACAGCGGCAAGTGATAATCTAAAACTAGGAGAAGAACTAATAAGAATGTTGAACAAATTCAAATACTTAGGCATAACACTGCAGCCAAAACAAAGTCTTTCAGTGCACATGTGCAGGAGAGAGCAGCAGCAGCATAAGAGCTATGTGCAATATCAAAAACATTACATCATTAAAAGTAGACACAGCCATGAAATTATTTGTATCAGTGATCACCCCGATCGCCACCTACGGGATAGAACTAATATCGATACGGGATAGAACTATCGACCAACGATTTGGAGAGGTTAGAAAAAGTGAAAGCAAGATACATCAAAAAGGCATTAGGTACAAATAAATACACACCAAATAGAATGGCCTATATGCTAGCCAGAGAAACCTACTTCCTAAAGGACCTGAAACAAAGGATATTACTGCCAGCAACAGAGCCATATAAAAAAGTCACCAAAAAAAAGAAACAGAAGGAAAAGAGATCGACGAAGCATTCTATGCCTCAGATGCCATGGTGAACAGGGATTGGACCGGAAGCAACCAACCACAAAGGCACGCAATCATAGGCCTAGCAACATATGGATATCATCATAAAATGTGCAAAAATACAAAATTCCACCAACCGAGTGACTCGTGTGAATGCAAGATATGTGAACAAATATGCAAGCAATACCATTACAAACAATGCAGAAGATGGCCGGAATTGTTGAATGAACTGATGAAAGACAAATCATAAACCTAAAACTTAATACTCTTTCGAGTGCCACTTACATATTTATATAGTAATGGACAAAGATCACCTCCAGTGCAACTTACTCACTGGCACTATCGAACCCGTAGGTTCATGGCCGCGTGGACATAAGCTCTTCATACATCCCTATCCTGAGCTAATGCTTTCCAATCATTCCCAGTATAATCTACTTCCCTCAAATCATAGTTAATGTTGTTCTCCCACTTCATTCTTGGTCTACCAACTGGGCGTTTTCCCTCTGGCTTTCCTACAAGAAGCTTCCATGCATGTCTTTCATTCCCCATACGCGCAACATGTCCTGCCCATCGCAGTCTACAAGACTTAACTGTTCTTATTATATCTGGCTTCCTATACAGACCATGTAGTTCATTGTTATGGAGTCTTCTCCATTCACCTGTCTGTTCATCTCTCTTTGGTCCAAAAATTTTCCTAAGTACTTTATTCTCAAATACTCGTAATCTCCTTTCCTCCCTTAAAGTAAGAGTCCATGTTTCGCACCCATATAATATAACTGGTAGAATAATAGTTTTATATATTTTCAGCTTAACGTTTTTTTGAAAGGAGTTGGGACATCAAAAGTCTCTGCAATGCATAATAGCACGCATTTCCAGAATTGAGCCTATGTTTAATTTCTTTGTGCATCTCATTCCTATTTGTGATTATTGTTCCTAGGTATTTTTTAATTCAGCCACTTCCTCAAAACTTCCCTCATTTGTCATTAGCTGTCCATTTCCATATATTGAATTTCTACATGTGACCATATATTTAGTTTTACTGATATTTACTTCCAGTCCTAATTTCTTAGTGTTACTCAATAGTGTGTGCGTAGGAAACAAGAAACCCAAATATAGCAAATCGTTATTCGGAGGCTTAAGATTAATAACTTATGTTAACATCCAGCTTTTTGAAAACAACAACCACCAAAGAACTTGCTGTTTGTGAAAAAATTTATATTACAAAAATGAAAAGGAGAAATTAATGAACTTTGAAATTCCCGCGGAAAATGACTTGATTTCGAGGTTTTTCATCCTACCATCAGAGAGAGTAAAAGATGCTCTTCAGACAACAAAACAATGGAACTACTGACGATGGCATCGAACAAGATGCCGAAACTTGTCTAATAAGAAGAAAAATATAAGTTGAGTGACAAAATTATACATAAAAAATAAAAAAAACAACCATGGACATTGGCAGCTCAATGAGAATAGTGATGAGGGTCTCTTAAATCTGTCGAGGTGAGCAAATACATTTTATGACATATAGTACATTATTCAATTCAGTCTTAGAACTGGTGCTAGATTTTTAAGGAGATTTTTTTATAAAGAGAGAGAATAAAAATAAGTTCGGTGCATTTTTGGCATTCTTACTTACTCACTGGCACTATCGAACCTATAGGTTCATGGCCACATGGACATAAGCTCTCCATACATTCCCTATCCTGAGCTAATGCTTTCCAATATTTTTGGCATTATTAAGTTATGTAGACAGGAAATAACACTATGAGGTTTTTTAATATTGTTTATATTTATTTCACTCACCTCATACTTCATAACTCCTCGCAAACCCAGGGTTTCATCACATCATTTGTGACATTCTCAATGCTGTGTCACGTTCACAACTGACGTCCAGCGGCCTTCTATCCTGCAGATTGACCTCTGCGCCATCTGGTGGCCGACCGACGAACTTCCAAATCAGTCCTCTGCAATAGCTGCACATGCCTGGTCAGAAAAACATAGAATAGAAACCAAAACAAAATTACTTAAACAATTGGAAAAACCGAAGGAACTCAAAATTTGGGAAAAAATGTACGTATGCAAGAATGAAAATACAACTATGAATTTTGAAATACCCGGTTATAAGGAGAGAGGACTGATTTGGAAGTTTGTCGGTCGGCCACCAGATGGCGCGGAGGTCAGTCTGCAGGATAGAAGGCAGTTGGATGTCAGTTGTGAACGTGACCCAGCATTGAGAATGTCACAAATGATGTGACGAAACCCTGAGTTTGCGAGGAGTTATGAAGTATGAGGTGAGTGAAATAAAAAATAAACAATATTTTTGGCATTCTCTTTATATTATTTGGTACTGAGCTTTTAAAAATATCTTGTTTTGAAATCCAAGCATAATTTTATAGGATATCTAACATTTAAACTTTTACAGAATCCTGGTCGATTTCCCAAAGTTCCATCTAATTCAGAAGAAATTTTTTCAGCCGACTTCAGAGGCTTTGTCTGGCTAGGAGCAGATAGTGAGATGATAGGAAAAACATCAGTACAACATTGTGAAGGAGTATATTAAATTATAATATGTCTGAAAGGTAAAAAAATTACATTTTCATTAAATAAAATGTTTTTCAAGGAGAAAATTGTTTTAATTCAATTTTTTCTCAGTGCCTATTAGGATTCATTGCGTTCCATCTTATGTCCCATATCCTGATTATTCATTATTCTAGTAAATACCCCATTTTCATTTAACCTTGTAGTTAAATTAATATTTCTAATCTGGAGTTAAAAACATATAATTTTAAATATTTTTTTTTATTACAGAAGTTGTTTCTTCTTGCAAAATCTTTTCAACACGGGTCATATTGTACTCTCTTCCTTGTATTATTTATTCTACTCTTTCTCATTTCATGTCCTATTTTAGTAATTAAGCTATCTATCTGTGTCATGTGTTATTTTATCAATGGCATAGACTGATAGTAGATTATTTGCTCTTTGGCTTTCCAGTATTAAATGTTGAACATTTGGTTATTCTTGCACAGTAAAGGATATCTCTCTCCATTACCTCTTGATCCTTTCCTTTCAACTCAGGATTCCTTTGTTGTAACTTCTCTTTTTTTTAATACCAGAATGGTATTATTAAGACTGAAGTCATACATAAAACATTGTTTTTATATGCTTGAAAGGAATCCTTTGTTGTTATATTATTTTGGTCTGGACATCTTACCTCATTATTAATGTTGATTTGTTCTTGGACATGTTTCAAAAACAATTCTGTTTTATCGTCAGCTTTCCCAGACTGGTTTTATTATGTTGCATTATGTTGCACCACCTGGATGTCGATGTCAGCTCCATCCTGTGGTTGGCCAAAGAACCTCCAAACAAGGTCACTCTCCATCGGAATATCAAAATTCATAACTCTGTTTCTGTTCTTCTGAATATAATTTTTTCCCAAATAGTCAGCTCTTTTGTATTTTCTAACTGTTTTAATAATTTAGTGTCTGAATTTATATTATGTTTTTCAGACCAAACATGAGCAGCAACTGCAGATTTTTTCAATTTCTCCATTTTTAATATTTCTTATGTGTTCTTTGGTTCTAATTTTTAGGTTTCTTTTTGTTTTCCCTACATATATCTTTTCACAACCCATGCATTCAATTTGATATATTCCTGACTTTTTATTTTTATCAGTTTTTTCATTTTTGTGGTTTTTATTAGTTTATTTAAACTGTAGTTATTTTTGGTGCTAATTTAATATTAAACTTCTCAAATATATTTTGAAATTTATTATGTACCCAGGGGTGATACATGAATTTCTTATATTTTTTCATAGGTGGTTCTTCTTTTCAAGATTACTTCTGTTTATCATTTTTTGTTTTTTATACTTTTCTATCCTTCCTAAAATTAAATATTAATATTAAAAATATTAAATATCCTTTGTTGTATTAATGAGCCAAAAATTTACAGATGCAATGAATTCAAGTCAACGTTCACTCATTTATTTCAAGTAAATACAAATACTCTATAAGTTATATTTGAAGAGAAAAATTTTCGCCTAGACCGGGACTCGAACCCGGACCCTTGGCTTTCCGGGCCAAGTGCTCTACCAACTGAGCTACCGAGGCGAGTTACGATCTACACGCAAATTTTTCTCTTATGTATGTTGTAATTCCCTCGCGCCAAATGCTTGAAACCATAGCTTCTATCTTTGCAAATGGCGGCTTCTTAGTTAAGAAGACATTTATTGGGAATTTAACACTAATTTATAGCCAGTAGGGCTTTATTGACGATTTTTATTATTAATTTAACACTTCTCATAGAAGGATAAATTATATTTGAAGAGAAAAATATATATATAAAACTCTATAAGTTATTTCTCAAGTTGAGAAGTTTGAAGAAGCAATTTTAATATATTAAAATAAAATAATCCCTTATCATTAATATTAAAATATGGGTAAATATCTGGCTTTAAAATGCCCCTGATGTATTTTATTTTAGCTTGAATGAAGATCAATCAAATATATCATATTTCCCAAATGTTAAAATATTTGTCATACACATTTAATCTGCAAGAAACATATAATACCAATAGAAAAATGTATTACAAGCAAATAACAAACATTTCAAAGATATTAATAAATATATTACAAAATTAACAATAAGTATTTGAAAATACTGTACTAATTATTTATATTTAATTAAATTATTCGACAAGAAATTACTTATATTTAAATTAATGTTGGGAAGTAAACATTATGAGGTTATATCATTAATAGTGAGTGGAGAACATATTTTTAACGACTTACCTCATACAATTTCAAATTTCTTTGAGACCATTGGTTTCAGACGACTTCTCGTCCCTCATCAGTCATGACTCCAACTGTTGAAATTCTCTGGTTGTTGATTTCTCTATGGACATCACTTCTTGTGCTGCCATCTTTGGTTGGGATTATAAATTTCAAAATTAAATTTTTTTCCACCGGGATATCGAAGTTCATTCTTCGATATTTATCTTCTGAATGAATATCTTCTCCCAAACTGTCAGTTCCAACGGTTTGTCCAATTGTTTTAAAAGTTTTGCCTCTTTCCAATTTTATGATGTTCCAGCAAAATATGTGCAGCAATTGTGATTTTTCAATTTCTCGATTGAAAATTGAGGATACAGTGAAAATAATAGAGAATTTACACGTCTGCATGTAACATAATGAAATTGAACCAGTAAATAAAGGTTATCTATGAGGCCCATCCAGAAAGTAAGTTTCACAATTTTATTTCCTTTAAAGGAAATGTATTTAGCTGGGACAATTGCGCATGTACAACAGATCTATGACGTATCAATCATATGTCAGCCGGACAGTGGTCCCGTGGCACCAGAAGTGCAGCAGCAGTGGCCTAAAATGGCGGCTCTTATTCGTTCTCCTGCTGCGTGCGAAATTCGGTCTATGATAAGGTTCCTGAATGCGCAAAACATTATGCTGATCGAAATTCATCGTCAGGTCTACAGACCAGACATCATGAGCAAACAGATGGTGCGTCACTGGTGTAGGCTTTTTTCCCAAGGTCGTCAAAGTGTCTATGATGAAGAGTGCAGTGAGTGACCGTCACTCATCAATGATGACCTTGTTGAGCTGGTGCAGCAGAGCAACGTAGAAAACTGTCCGTTCACGATAGCAGAGCTAAGCAACCATTTTCCACAGATACCGCGATCCATGCTGCATGAAATTGTGACTGATATTTTTGCAGCGTTATCATGATGACGGCGACGAGTTCCTCGACAGGATCATCATGGGCAATGAGATGTGGTTTTCACAGTTTACCCTAGAAACCAAGCAGCAGTCAATGCATTGGCGCCAAAGTGGATCTCCGGTCAAGACAAAATTCAAACCGACTGTGTCGGTGCAGAATGTAATGTGCACGGTGTTCTGGGACAGGAAGGGCATTCTGCTCATTGACTTCCTGCCCAGAGATCAAACAGTTATCGCTGACCGTTACTGTGAAACTCTGCAGAAATTGCGACGTGCCATTCAAAACAAGGGGCGTGGAATGCTTACTGCAGGTGTCGTGCTGTTCCATGGCAATGCTTGTCCACATATGTCTCGGTGCACAGCAACTGTTCTGCGGGCATTCAGCTGGAAGCTGTTTGAACATCCACCATACAGCCCTGATCTTGCTCCCAGCGATTTCCATCTTTTCTTGCATCTAAAGAAATTCCTGTCCTCCAGTCAGCATTTTGACAACGACGAAGGATTGAAGACGACTGTCACATACTGGTTCCATTCACAGGCGGCAAACTTCTACGAACCAGGGATATAAAAGTTGGTCCCACGATATGGCAAGTGTCTAAATTCTGGTGGCACCTATGTTGAAAAATAGCTGAAACATTGCTGTACCTGGTGCCAATAAAATTTTTCAGGTAACTGTGTTTTCTTTATTTAAAAAAAAATTGGAACTTACTTTCTGGATGAGCCTTGTATTAACATCTTAGAAAAAGCATAAATGTCTAATTAGCTAGGCCCATATATAATTTTTGTCATAAATAAATAAGAAATGGTGGGATTTCCCAATTGTTGGTATCACCTTATGCTGTATTGAGTCTTATTTTCCGTCAAGTACAATGTTGCCTAAGAACATTGTTTCTAATTGTATACAATTCAGTCATATGGTGGTTAAAATTAGTACCATAGTTCCCCCAATAGATGGAGTCACGGAGTAATATCTTATGTGAGTTTGTTTACACAACTGGAACTTAGCTTGGATTTAGTATAGTACTGCATTTTATTTGCTGCCAAGCTACAATAAAATGAAAACACAAATTTTCAAATATTTGTTGTACTCCTGTATATAACTTAACTATGATAATATACATTGTGAAATCAAAGGGAGGTTATGATTAAAAAGGCAGTGAGAAAATGAAAAATAATGTTATTATTACTACCTATTTTTAATTTATAATCATCATCATCATCATCATAGTACATTCACGAATTTAGGTCATTTGTTGACCTGTTTCGGACTCTAGAGAAATACCATCCAGAAGTCTTTTGAGTGGACGTCCTGGTCTTCTTCCTGCAGGTTGATAGCTTAACATTTGTTTGGGTATCCTGTGATCTTCCATTCGATGAGCATGTTGCATCCATCTTGACTTATAATGAGAAATTTTGTTTTCTAAAGATTCCATGTGTAATTCTTCTAAGATGTCTTCATTTTTTTTTGTGATCTAATAGTGTGTATCCTACAGTCCTCCGAAGATATCTCATTTCAGCAGATCTAAGTCTCTGTATATCCTTCTGTTTTAATGTCCATACTTCGCTACCATACAAGAGAGTTGGAAGAGCCAGTGTTTTATACACTTTTAGTCTTGAATGTTTTGGGCTAACTGTGGCTTGAAGATAGAATTTATTAACCCTAAAATTCTTAAAAAATTTAGATTTTTTGCATTTACATTCTTTTCTTCTTCATTTGAAATATTGAATTGTAAAATTATCTACTGCTCCAAAATTTTATTGTCCAGTACAATTTTACTTCTGACAGGATCTACACCTTGAAATGCCATAATTTTTTATTTCTATGTAGATATCTTCAATCCATATTCTTCTGTAATTTTGTTAAGTACATACAGAACTTTCTGCACATTATCTTCTGAATTTGCAATTATTATTTAGTCATCTGCAAACAATAGGGTGTTTAATTTTGTATTGTCTGATATTCTTATTCCAAATTTTATTTCTTGTTCCAGCAACATATTACTTTAAAATTCATCGGAGAACATATTGTTTAAACAACTCACCTCATAGGATTCATGCTTCCATGATATCGCGATTTCAAACAAAGTCATATTCATCATCAGCCATAACTCTGACTGACGAAATTCTTCGGCCGTCAACTATTCTATTGTCGCCGTCTTCAGTGCTGCCACCTATGGTTGAATTTATGAACTTCAAAATCAATGTAATTTCGTTAGGGATATCAAAATTCATTGATCTATTTTGTTTTTTCTGAATGTATATTTTTTCCCAAACTGTCAATTCCAAAGGTTTCTCTACTTGTTTAAAAGTTTAGCTTCTCTTCCAATTTTATGATGTTCTAATAAACTATGTGCAGCAATTGCAGATTTTTCAATTTCACAATTTTTAATATTTCTGAAATGTTCTTTTGTCCGAATTTCCAAATTCCTTTTTGTTTTTCCTATATAAACTTTATTGCAATCTTCACAATTTATTTGATAAATTCCAGATTTCTTACTGTCTGGAACATTGACTTTTTTATTGGTACTTAGAAGATTACCCAGACTAAATTTATTTATTGGTGCCAAAAAAAATGTTGTATTTGTCAAAAATTTTTGAAATTTCCTATGCATTTCAGGATGGTAAGTAATTTTCTTGTATTTTTTTCTTTTCTTTGCAATTTGTAAAGTAGTATATTCATTAAGTCTTTTTTGTGTTTGAATTTCTTCAACTTATTATAATTATTTCTTTATCAAAACCATTTAATCTAGCAGATGTTTAAACTCTTTGTTGAAATTTTCTTCGTTTAATGGTACATTTGTCAATCTGTAAATGAAGCTATTGAATATTGCATGCTTATGAGCAATGTGATTGAAGCCTGATGATTTAATGTAATTATCTGTATGAGTTCCTTTTCTAAATATATCAAATTCAATTTTCAGTGTTTGATCATTCCTAATTATACATAAATCCAAAAAAGGAATTTTGTTTTCTTTTTCTAATTCAACGGTAAACTTTACTGATTCATCCTGAAGGTTCAATAATTTAAGAGCATCTTCAATATCTTTAGAATTTATTATTGCGAAAATATCATCCACATATCTGAACCAAGTCTTAAACATCCATGGGTATGCTTTAGTGATTTGACACTCCAAGTAACTCATGAACAAATCAGCTAAAAATGGTGAGAGCGGATTCCCATTGACAAACCCGAAACCTGTTGGTAAAATTTTCCATTATAGGTAAAATAAGAATTACTGACACATAGCTTAGTAAGAGTTATATATTCCTCTATTATTTCATTTTTAATATTTAGAGAACTTAACCATTTCCTCAAAAAACCATAGATGGCAGCACTGAAGATGGCGACAGTAGAATAGTTGACGGCCGAAGAATTTCGTCAGTCGGAGTTATGGCTGATGATGAACATGACTATGTTTGAAATCGCGATATCATGGAAGCATGAATCCTATGAGGTGAGTTGTTTAAACAAATGTTCTCCGATGAATTTTAATGATTATACCTCATAATGTTTAGTTCCCAACATTAATTAAATATACATATTACTTTGTTGATATAAATAACAAAGAGTGTTGGGGTAATTTATAATATGAGCAAAAAAGTCTGTTATAATTCAAGCTCTATGTAGAAGAATTGAGAGGTGTGGACGAAAAACTTAACTCACATATTTGTCAAAAATTATTTTTCTGAATTATTGATCTCTTATTGTCAAAAATTATTTTTCTGAATTATTGACCTCTTCATTAAGTTTTGAAATTTTTATTGTTTGTGTAATAAAAAATAATTCAATTCCTTTCTGACTGGTTGTAAAAAAATCCAAAATTAGTTTGACACACATCAGACTTCAATCTCAATTATTTCAGTAAAAACATTATACGGATTTTCAAGTTTATCTCCCATACCCCTCAATTCTAGTATTATACAAGTAAAAATAATTCAACTTTGATTTGATTAAATTTGAATTTCAACTAGCAAAATCAATCTGGGTCTAGTGACATATTTTATTTTTCTTACTTTGTTCATTATAAATTCAAAGCACTTCTAATAGAACATAGAAGAAAATAAATAAAAGAATATACAGAAAATAAATATATGAAAATAAAAAAATGAATATTATTATTTTTAATAATCAAGCTATTTTTTTTCTGCAGGACGGGTTTAATGGGTCTCTAATCCTAATTTTGGTGTGCTGAATTCAATTATGTTAACAGTTTTTTCATATCACATAAGGATTTTTGCCATGTTGAAATTCTCTGGAAAAAGGTGAAGATGAGAGAGTAGGAAGTGTACCTATAAGCTCATTACATCCCAGTGCCCTGACGTTTTTGAGCATTGTTTCTTCAATTTTCTCATATTCATCATTTCTAACATTACCCAGAAACTTATTGATGATGTCCTCGTATGATTCCCAAGCTTGTAGTTCCATGTCATACCTGCAGCTTTTAAAAGTAACATCCCTAATAAATTTGCGAATCTGTAGCCATCAAAAAGTCTTCCTCCAAATTTCTTCATTAATTCTAGTTTTATGTGCAAAGAAGAATTTATTTTTTCAGAATCAACTAATGGATGATTTATTGAATTCTTTGCCCCTGGCACCAGCTGTTTTGTTCTTGGCCAATTAGTAATTTTTGTTATATTATTTTTGGTCTGGACATCTTACCTCAATATTAATGTTGATTTGTTCTTGGACATGTTTCAAAACAATTCTCTGTTTTATCTTCAGCTTTCCCAGACTGGTTTTATTTATGTTGCATTATGTTGCACCACCTGGATGTCGATGTCAGCTCCATCCTGTGGTTGGCCAAAGAACCTCCAAACAAGGTCACCCTCCATCGGAATATCAAAATTCATAACTCTGTTTCTGTTCTTCTGAATATAAATTTTTTCCCAAATAGTCAGCTCGTTTGTATTTTCTAACTGTTTTAATAATTTAGTGTCTGAATTTATATTATGTTTTTCAGACCAAACATGAGCAGCAACTGCAGATTTTTCAATTTCTCCATTTTTAATATTTCTTATGTGTTCTTTGGTTCTAATTTTTAGGTTTCTTTTTGTTTTCCCTATATATATCTTTTCACAACCCATGCATTCAATTTGATATATTCCTGACTTTTTATTTTTATCAGTTTTTTCATTTTTGTTGGTTTTTATTAGTTTATTTAAACTGTAGTTATTTTTTGGTGCTAATTTAATATTAAACTTCTCAAATATATTTTGAAATTTATTATGTACCCAGGGGTGATATGTGAATTTCCTATATTTTTTCATAGGTGGTTCTTCTTTTTCAAGATTACTTCTGTTTATCAAAAAATGATAAACAGAAGTAATCTTGAAAAAGAAGAACCACCTATGAAAAAATATAGGAAATTCACATATCACCCCTGGGTACATAATAAATTTCAAAATATATTTGAGAAGTTTAATATTAAATTAGCACCAAAAAATAACTACAGTTTAAATAAACTAATAAAAACCAACAAAAATGAAAAAACTGATAAAAATAAAAAGTCAGGAATATATCAAATTGAATGCATGGGTTGTGAAAAGATATATATAGGGAAAACAAAAAGAAACCTAAAAATTAGAACCAAAGAACACATAAGAAATATCAAAAATGGAGAAATTGAAAAATCTGCAGTTGCTGCTCATGTTTGGTCTGAAAAACATAATATAAATTCAGACACTAAATTATTAAAACAGTTAGAAAATACAAACGAGCTGACTATTTGGGAAAAAATTTATATTCAGAAGAACAGAAACAGAGTTATGAATTTTGATATTCCGATGGAGGGTGACCTTGTTTGGAGGTTCTTTGGCCAACCACAGGATGGAGCTGACATCGACATCCAGGTGGTGCAACATAATGCAACATAAATAAAACCAGTCTGGGAAAGCTGAAGATAAAACAGAATTGTTTTGAAACATGTTCAAGAACAAATCAACATTAATATTGAGGTAAGATGTCTAGACCAAAAATAATATAATTAAAATAACCTCAAAATATAACTTCCTAAAATTAAATATTATAATTTGAATTCATCTCAAGGAATAAAAGCTGCAAATTCTACAATTAATAATCCAGAAGATGGATACAAAGTAACGAGCATGAAACCCATTTCAAATTATAATGATATATTAAATAAAGTGAAATATTCCTGTGGGAAAGAAGTTAAGTTCAAAACAGATCAATTTAAAAAGAAAGAAGAGGATTTGAAATGTGAAGAAATACAGGTTATTTCAAATGATAAAGATCAGTGCCGTAAACTGACTGAAGATATTAAAAAAATTATTGACTTTGCATTGATACCCACTCCTCACAATGAAACTCTAGTTACAAGTTTTGGGTTATCAATAAAACGCCAAGATATGCGAACTTTAGCTGGCCTTAACTGGTTAAACGATCAAATTATTAATTTTTATATGGAGCTTCTTCAACAAAGAGGCAAATTAAATAATTATCCATCTGTATATGCATTTAACACATTCTTCTATCCAAAAGTTTTGGCTGGTGGTCATGCTGCTGTGAAAAGATGGACAAAAAATATAAACATTTTTTCATATGATCATCATCATCATCATAGTACATTCACGAATTTAGGCCATTTGTTGACCTGTTTCGGCCTCAAGAGAAACACCATCCAGAAGTCTTTTGAGTGGACGTCCTGGTCTTCTTCTTCCTGCAGGTTGATATCTTAACATTAGTTGGGTATTCTGTGATCTTCCATTCCATGAACATGTTGTATCCATCTGACTTATAATCAGAAATTTTGTTTTCTAAAGATTCCATGTGTAATTCTTCTAAGATGTCTTCATTTTTTTTGTGATCTAGTAGTGTGTATCCTGCAGTCCTCCGAAGATATCTCATTTCAGCAGATCTAAGTCTCTGTATATCCTTCTGTTTCAACGTCCATACTTCGCTACCATACAAAAGAGTTGGAAGAGCCAGTGTTTTATACACTTTCAGTCTTGAATGCTTTTGGACTAACTGTGGCTTGAAGATAGAATTTATTAACCCTAAAATTCTTAAAAATTTAGATATTTTTGCATTTACATCCTTTTCTTCTTCATATGAGATATTGCATCCTAGATATGTAAAATTATTCACCTGCTCCAAAATTTTATTGTCCAGTACAATTTTACTTCTGACAGGATCTACACCTTGAAATGCCATAATTTTTGTTTTTTCTGTAGATATCTTTTATCCATATTCTTCTGTAATTTTGTTAAGTTCATACAGACCTTTCTGTAGATTATCTTCGGAATTGCTATTATTATTTGGTCATCTGCAAACAATAGGGTGTTTAATTTTCTATTTTCTGATATTCTTATTCCAAATTTATATGTTTTGTTCCAGCAACATATTACTTCATTGATATAAATTGCAAAGAGTGTTGGGGATAGGGGGCAGCCTTGTCTCACACCACGATTTATAATTCCTTCTTCAGAAAGACTTGATAATTTTCCCTATTCATATGGGAGCTCATTGGTGTTTAGCAGTTGCTGATGTGAGAAAGAAAACTTTAAAGTATTATGACAGCTTGGGAGCACCCAATGACAAGTGCCTGGAAATCTTAGTGAAATACTTGATGGATGAAAGTGTAGCTAAGGAAGTACCTGTACGCGTTTGGAAAACAGAAAATGCTAAGAATATACCTCGGCAAATGAATGGTAGTGACTGTGGCATGTTTTCGTGCATGTATGCAGAATTCATATGCCACAATGCAGACATTAATTTTACTCAGAAAGATATTCCATATTTTCGTCATAAAATGGTATATGAAATTTATTGCTGTAAGCTCTTGATGTGACTTAATAAAATTTACTGTTGCAGGTTTTTTAATGGAAGTTGTTATATTTGAAGAGAAAATTTTTCGCCTAGACCGAGACACGAACCCGGGACCTTTGGCTTGCCGGGCCAAATGCTCTACCAACTGAGCTACCGAGGCGAGTTATGATCTAGACGCAAATTTTTCTCTTATATACGTTGTAATTCCCTCTCACCAAATGCTTTTGAAACCATTGTTTCTATCTTTGCAAATGTCGGCTTCTTGTTAAGAAGACATTTATTGGGAATTAAACACTACTTTATAAAGCTAGTAAGGCTTCTAATGATGTTTTTATTATTAATTTAACATTTCTCAATGAAAGATAAATTATATTTGAAGAGAAAAATTTTCACCTAGACCGAGACTCGAACCCGGGACCTTTGGCTTGCTGGGCCAAATGCTCTACCAACTGAGCTACCGAGGCGAGTTACGATCTAGACGCAATTTTTTCTCTTATATACGTTGTAATTCCCTCTCACCAAATGCTTTTGAAACCATTGTTTCTATCTTTGCAAATGGCAGCTTCTTAGTTAAGAAGACATTTATTGGGAATTAAACATTACTTTATAAAGCTAGTAAGGCTTCTAATGAAGTTGTTATAATTAAATTAATCAGATTTTAACCTTTTATTTATTCATAGTGTTCTGCCCTTCACTGCAATCATAGCATTTTCATGCTATGCTTTGTAGCTTTACTAGGAAATGATAGGTGTGGTAGCTTCCCGTTGCTTTCCACACCAGGGAAAATATTGATGATGATGATGGCCAGATGATTTTCGAGGACTGTTTGGGCCTCAAAGCTTGCTGACATGTGCCTTGCAGGTGAGGAGAAACTCCAAAAAACCTCATCCAGGAATCTAGTCCCAACCAGGAATCGAACCAGTTCCATTGCATGACAAAGCATCATGCTACCTCGAGACCACAACGATGGATATATTTCATAAATCCAAGACTGTCTCAAAGGGTCCCTTCATTATCAATTGGCATCTGGCTTGTTTCCATGGTTGGCTAACCCTGTAGGTCCATTCTTCTTCCCTATATTGATTGAGAGATGAAATCAAATTATTTTCCCCAGGAATTTCCGATTCCGATTGAGGGTCTTTCCACTTTTCAGCGGTTGCCCTTTTACCAGCCGGCTGCTGGCCCTTCACATCCACATGTGTCAATCACAGAGGTAGATGATCTACAGCCAGTGTAGGGGTGACATGTGGTTAGCATGTCGAGTCCCCCAGCCGTTATAGCTGGTTCCTCAACCTGGAGCCGCTACTTATTGTAGCTACCCAATTGCCTCACGATGCTGGGTGGGCACCGGTCCCATACTGGCCGCAATACCATGAGAAAATTTCTTCCCTCATGGAGACTCGAACCAGCGCAAGTCCCGTAGCTCTGCGCCAAGGGTTCTCTACCTTAACCGCTCGGCTACGGCGCGGGACTTCCATAGGAATTTCAAAATTCATAATTTAGTCCTTGTATTTATTGATATAGATCTTCTCCCAGACTGAATTCTTTAGATTCATCTGTTTCATTAGTCTTGCCTTTATTTCAATTGTGTGCATTTCTGACCAAGCATGAGGAGCTACCGCAGATTTTTCTATTCCCCCATTTTTTTTACATTTCTAAGATTTTCCTTCATTCTAATTAACAAGTTTCCTTTTTGTACATTTTTTCATATCCCCACATTTTATCTAATACATTTTTTATTTTTTTTCTTTGTTAATTTCTCTATTTTTATTAGTTTTTAGTATATTAAGGCTAAGATGATTTTTCAGTGGTAGAGGCAAGTTCTTATATAGTACATAAAACCAGTCCATACATCTATGAGCATTACAGTGTTGTATTTAATCCCAAATTAAAGTACGAGGGCGGATCGGAAAGTAACGCACAATAATTTTTTTCTGCCTTGGTATTGCAGCTAGAATGTTGAAATTCACAGAGATATAGTTTGAAGTTTTCACTACAGATGGTATTTTTTTCTCAGGTGCACCTCTTGCGAGAGAAGCTTGAACTATGCAACAAAGATGGCGCGCATGCTACAGTCGTCCACCTGTGAGGGACGGATTGGATCGGAAAGTAACGCACAATAATTTTTTTTTTAAAAGTTTAATAGTAAAAAAAAGGAAAAAAATCTCAAATGAACTTACATCTTTTACCTACTTTTCGACATAGTCACCAACTTTCTCAACACATTTTTCCCATCGTGTTACCAGTTTCTATATGCCCTGTTCGTAGAAGTCCGTTTGGTTGGATTGTAGCCATCTGCGCACTGCTGATGCCTGCTTTGTTTCGGGCGTGTAGTGGTATGCCCACGACTCATCACCTGTGACGATTCCTTCCAGAAAGTCATGTCCTTGTGTGGTGTACCGCGTTAAGTGGTCCAAGCTTGCCATCATTCGCTGGCCCTTGTGGTCGTCTGTCAGGTTCTTAGGCACCCAGCGAGCACTAACTTTACGGAAGACATTGCTACGGTCCATACAATCATCCCCATACACGCCACGCATGTCCCTGTGAATTCCACTGGGTTTATGCCCTTTGGCCCACAAAAATCGAACAACACTTCTCTGTTCCTCACAGGTGGACGACTGTAGCATGCGCGCCATCTTTGTTGCATAGTTCAAGCTTCTCTCGCAAGAGGTGCACCTGAGAAAAAAATACCATCTGTAGTGAAAACTTCAAACTATATCTCTGTGAAATTTCAACATTCTAGCTGCAATACCAAGGCAGAAAAAAATTATTGTGCGTTACTTTCCGATCCGCCCTTGTATCATGATGCAAAATTAGTAATAAATAATTGTGCCAATTTTAAGCAAACGACTAGAAATAAAAAATGAAAAATATACCTCTTAAATAAATTGAGTTAATATGAATGCTAGGAGCAGCGATGCCCCTCAGGTCCCGTCTATAGCTGCCCTTGATTTAGGGTCTATAGAAGCAGAACAATAGAAAGGTATAATAGGGAAAGAAACCTGCTGATAACCCAAGCAATTATAAAAAATACTGAAATTTGAATCTGGTATACTTACTTACTTACTTACTTACTTACTCACTGGCACTATCGAACCCGTAGGTTCATGGCCGCGCGGACACAAGCTCTCCATACATCCCTATCCTGAGCTAATGCTTTCCAATTATTCCCTGTATAATCTACTTCCTCAAATCATTGTTAATGTTGTTCTCCCACCTCATTCTTGGTCTACCAACTGGGCGTTTTCCTTCTGGCTTTCCTACAAGAAGTTTCCATGCACATCTTTCATTCCCCATACGCGCAACATGTCCTGCCCATCGCAGTCTATGAGACTTACTGTTCTTATTATATCTGGCTTCCTATAAAGACCAAGTAGTTCATTGTTATGTAGTCTTCTCCATTCACCTGTCTGTTCATCTCTCTTTGGTCCAAAAATTTTCCTAAGAACTTTATTCTCAAATACTCGTAATCTCCTTTCCTCCCTTAAAGTAAGAGTCCATGTTTCGCACCCATATAATATAACTGGTAGAATAATAGTTTCATATTTTTTCAGCTTAACGTTTTTTGAAAGGAGATGGGACATCAAAAGTCTCTGCAATGTATAATAGCATGCATTTCCAGAATTGAGCCTATGTTTAATTTCTTTGTGCATCTTATTCCTATTTGTGATTATTGTTCCTAGGTATTTGAATTCAGCCACTTCCTCAAAATTCCCTCATTTGTCATTAGCTGTCCATTTCCATTATATACTGAATTTCTACGTGTGACCATATATTAGTTTTACTGATATTTACTTCCAGTCCTAATTTCTTAGTGTTACTCAATAGTGTGTGCGTGTTGTCCTTTAGTATCTCCTCGCTATCGGCCAGTAGTACTACATCATCAGCATAAACTAACAGCTTATTAATACCATTCAGTTGTAAGCCTTCCTCATTCTCTAAAGATTTAATGGCATGCTCTAGTACAAAATTAAATAGTAGAGGAGATAGAGCATCTCCTTGCTTGAATCTGGTATATATGTATATATTTATATACATACTAGAAGTCCCGGCCACGCGTTGCTGTGGCTAAGGTATACATTAAAAATTTAATTAAGTTGCTGTCTTTCAGCCAGATTACTTAAAACTAATACTTACACACGAAATTAATAATATTGAAAATAAAATAAACACTGAACACACTTAAATTATGAAATAATCAATATTTGTAATTCAATTGAAATTCGCAGTTGCAACAAAAAGCACAGCCATCTGGATCTCTCTTTGTTAAATAATAAACCAATTACTTTACAGCGCCATCTGTTAGAATCGTATGGAACTCACAGATAATTATAACTCTTTTTTAAATAATAAACATTTGCAATAAAAATAATGCAACTATAAATTTAGTTATAAACTACCCTAAGTCTCAAGTTGGATCAAACTGCACACAGTGTACAAAATTTTATTAAAATTGGTTCAGTAGTTTAGCATTCCATCGCGGACAAACAACATGACAAGACATTTTTATATATTAAGATATAGACTGCCATAGCCGAGTGGTTAAGGCAAGATGCCATGGTGCAGAGCTATCGGACTTGTGCTTGTTCGAGTCTTCATGAGAGAAGAAATTTTGTTATGAAATTTCAACCAGTATGGGACTGGTGTCCCCCCCAGCATCATGAGGCATTTGGGTAGCTATAATAAGTAGCGGCTCCAGGTTAAGAAAACCAGCTATAATTGCTGGGGATCCAACTGCTGATCACATACCATCCTTATACTTGCAGATGATTGTCCACTATTGTGATAAACTCATGTAGATGTGAGGCCAGCAGCCAAATTTGATAGGATTATTATGATAACCAAATGCTGTTAGGGGACTATTTGGACCATAATGTTTCCTAGCATTTGTCTTAAAAGTGAGAAAAGACCCCAAAAAACCTCACCTAGTAAACTTGCCCAACCAGGAATCAAACTTGGGGCTGCTGCATACAAGGCAATGATACCCCAAGTCCACAGTGGTGGAACATTCTATTATATGAAAGATATTTAATAACTTTTCATTAAAAATATCTGGGTATAAACTCATCAATCATAAAAAATTAATTAAAATCTCACACTTGTGAAATTACTCCATACAGGTATGTAATGTGACATGTAATATATAATATAATAATAATAATAATAATACTTTATTTATTCTGGCAGAGTTAAGGCCATAAGGCCCTCTCTTCCACTCAACCAGCACAAATACAAATAAATATTCGACAAATATAGATATACACTGTACTAATTATAAAAGTTAAAGATACAATAAATGTAGCAAAGTAAATGTCATGTACAAACAACATTTTATAGGGTAATAACAATAATGATACGATAATAATAATAATAATAATAATAATAATAATATAAATATGATACATTATACGGGAAACACCAATTAATATATGTATCTTACACTGGATAATAATGAAGTCGAGTTTAGAGCAAATATAAATTTAGATTTCTTTTAAAAGATGCCAATGTCCGGCAGCCCCTTATTTCTTGTGGCAGGGAATTCCAGTTGCGAGAAGTGGAGATGGTATATGACATGGAGTGATGTGATGTCCTATGTTGCGGTATATTAAGTAAGAGACTCTGTTGTGATCTTGTGTTTAAGTTATGGTTTGAGGATAGATACTGGAAACGGGATGATAAATAATTGGGAATCGAGGTATGTAGGATCTTAAATAGGAGAATTAGACAGTGCGATTTTCTTCTCTCTTTTAGATGTAGCCATGACAATTCGTGGAATAATAGTAAAATTCATGGTGATTTTCCATTGAGGTATTAGTTCACAGTAATATAATGTACGGTTAAAAACTATAATATAGTTACCTTGTTGTCCGTCTCCTCAACTTAAGTTCTTTTAAAACTCTGTAGGCCTTTCGGGACTAGTCCCATCATCAGCAGAATGCATTAGGTCCGTTCTTGTTGACCTTTGTTGAAGCACTGACTTGGTTGTGAGAATTTTGTACAGAGGATTGTGTGGATTAGGTGTGTATTCATTGGGAATCAGGTGGTTGATTTCTCTTAGGATTGCGATTTCCTCCAGTATATTTATTCTCGTTGGAATGTTTTCTCTATGTACTATTGTGAGGGTGTTATCGATGTTATGCATATGGTGTCCAGCTTGAATTACATGTTTTGCGTAACTTGATTTTCCTCCATACACAATGCTCTGTACAAAATTCTCACAACCAAGTCAGTGCTTCAACAAAGGTCAACAAGAACGGACCTAATGCATTCTGCTGATGATGGGTCTAGTCCCGAAAGGCCTACAGAGTTTTAAAAGAACTTAAGTTGAGGAGACGGATCAACAAGGTAACTATATTATAGTTTTTAACCGTACATTATATTACTGTGTACAATATATATACTAAAACTGCAAAAATCATACTTTTACTTGTATCATATGATTGCAAGATGACATTGTTAAGTTCAAATTAGCATCCTAAAAATATCAAGAGCATAAATTTGGTATAGTAAGCAACATATGAGTAAATAAATACTTATAAAATATAATAATCTAAATGATAATTGCACTAAATGAAATATCTTTTTTTTGAAATGGCATTTTCCTAATATATTGTATAAACATTTTATACGATGTATTTTTGTAATTGGAAGGCAAAACAGACATGAAAACCTTCATCTTCGCAGACGATATAATGATATGTGGAAATTAAAAAAAAACATAGAAGATAGACCTGAACTTTGGAAAACAGTTGCAGAAGAATACGGTTTAAAGATAAATATCAATAAAACAAGTCATGAAAATATGTAGAAACCAGAACGGAATATTAGGTTATCATAAGTAATGCCACGAGTGATTTCCAAATTATCGATAAATTCACGACTCACAAAGTCAGGAGTGAATTTATCTAGAGAATTTGAAAATCAAGAGTGGCATTTGTTAGGAGTATTTAACGAATAAAATTAAGCTGTTTACTCGCAAATCATTATTTAAATATAGTTATTTTAAAATATATATTTAATGTAAACAGCGATGTTTGAAAACAAATGAGAAACGATTGCTATGCTTCATTTGCTTCTTTTGTTCGTCACTGCAACCAGATCATACTATTTATTGCCAAAGGAATGCAATATTGTAAGAATGCACTCTGGTGGAGGAAAAATGAAACATCAAACTGTGTATTAATTCATTTCTGATGACCTATGATGTAAATATGACAATTATATTTTTCTGGAATGTTATTATTGGGAAAAATACATTTAAGAAAGTGCAAACAGTGGTTTCTTTTTTTGGTGGTATAATCAATTGCTACAAATTTTTTATATTAACTCCCGCATGCGGTATGTGTTGACATTCATGCACTATATATACAATCTGGTAGTCGTATTTCTATGAGAGTCAGTCAGTGCAAAATATGCTATGACCTATTCAGAATGTTAAAAAGGAGGTGCTTTCTGTATTATGATAAACTTTAGTTGGTAAATTTTAGGCAAAACAGGACTGTGATTGGTTGTAATCAAAAATCATTGAAATGTGATTGGTCATTGACTCCCATTGGGACATGAGTTAAATAGTCAGGCATATTTCTACAAAAAGTGGAAAAATTTACACATTAAAAACAGTGACAAATGCAAATGGTAATGCTCCTTGAAACTAACAAAACTAAACTCCATGGTGCAACAGACCTAGAAGGCCATTGACCTACCAGCCGGCTGCTGGCCTCACATCCACATGTATTAATCAAGAGGTAGACGATCATTCAGCCAGTATAGGGGTGACATGTGGTCAGCATGTTGGGTCCCCCAGCCATTATAGCTGGTTTTCTCAATCTGGAGCCACTACTTATTGTAGCTACCCAAATTCCTCACAGTGCTGGGTGGGTACCGGTTTCATACTGGCCTAAATTCCATGAGAAAATTTCTTCCTCATGGGGACTCGGACCAGTGCAAGTCTCATAGCTCTGCATCAAGGCTTATTGCCTTAACCACATGGCTACTTTATCTACAGTGATTCAGAAATATGGCCATACATTTGATCGTATTTTGTGGCAAAAATATTATTATTAAAGGAAATATGATATAATTGTAAAGGGAATCCTGCAAATTACAACAATAGAACAAAACAGATCACTTGCAACAACACTAAGCAAGTCACTTATTGCTTCAAACTGTTCGTCGTTTACATCCAAGCATAATTGGCAACGCTTTGGGAAGTCATTCATTGCGTTATGATACATGTTTAGAGGAATAGCTCTAATTTCTTCCTCAATCACTAATTTCAGCATGTCGACGTCTTGAGGTTTCCGGGCATAAACCTTCTCCTTCAATAACCCCACAACCAATAGTCACATGCTGTGAGGTGAGGGGAACGGGCTGGCCATTCAATGGGGCCTCTTCTTCCCACCCACCTGTTTTGCAAATGATCATCGAAAATATCCCTCACCACAATTGCATAGTGGGGAGGTGCACCATCCTGCTGGAATAAACATTGTTCATGTTCAGCACTTTGCATTACCGGCGGGACAATTTGTCTAAGGATATCACTATACTGATCACCATTAACAGTCTCTTCCAAAATTTGCATTCCTAACAGTCCTTCCCATCCGATCTTAAATGTGTCTCTTCAATAACATTGGATTCTCTTTACCATAAAAGTGACAATTGTGTAGATTAACACGTCCGTTCACATAAAAAACAGCTTCATCAGAAAAGTGCAATTTTCTGTACCAATGTTCGTCGTTTGCTGATTCCCTTACAACAAATTCACAAATTCATTCCATCATCCTGTCAGGGTTGTCTTCATTAAGTTCATGGACACGAATCGGTTTGAAGGGCTGGTACTTCTCACACTTCAAAACACAACACACTCGATTGACTGATATGAAGCTCATGTGCAGCTTGGTGGGTTGATTTTTGTGGCCTAGCGTCGAATGCCTCCACAATTCTCTTTGTTGTTTCTGCATCCATGTTAATTTGAGGCCTTTCAGGAGGTTTGATTTTCTGGATCCTTTCCGTTTCCAGCAGTCGTTTTCTCCACTTCCCCACAGTCAACGGCTGCAATGCTACGTTAAACTCACGTCTTGCCCATTTTGCAGCCTCACAATCATTAGCGTACGTTATTGCCCATGCAGCAATTGTAATTTGCTGTTGCATATTCAACGCCATTTTGACTAATGATGTAAGTTCTACACTGTTTTGTTTTATTCCAATGTTGTAATTTGAATAATTGCCTTTCCAACGGTAATTTCATATTTCCTATAATGGTAATATTTTCATCACACAATGCGATCAAACATACAACCATATTTATGATTCACCCCGTAAATATTTAAACATCATAACTACAATAAGTGTCAAAGAGGTCCTCTTGAACCATTAGCATCACATATTTGTGTTTTTCAAGTGTTACTTGTTCTTTCGGGTAGGATTCTAGTTTTAGATTTTGCTGGATAGTTTGAAGTGATTTGGACTGGCCAGCAATATCAAAATCAACCAAAACAACAAACAATTTAAATCAGCAATTCAGAATGAAACTGGTAAAACTTTACAAGAGTTTCATGAGGAAATTACCTCAAATTTTGCAGCGAGATTTCATAAATTGTATTAAGCAGTAATAAAATATTAAGTTATGTAGATAGGAAATAACACTATGAGGTTTTTTAATATTGCTTATTTTTTATTATTTCACTCACCTCATACTTCATAATTCATAGCAGACCCAGGGTTTCTTCACATCTTTTGTGACATTCTCAATGCTGTTTTCCTATGACTTGATAGCCAACGTTATTAAGTTATGTAGATAGGAAATTTCCTATGACTTGATAGCCAACTTTATTAAGTTATGTAGATAGTGAGAGATGGGAAGAAACCCTGGGTCTGCTATGAATTATGAAGTATGAGGTGAGTGAAATAATAAAAAAATAAGCAGTAATAAAATACTTTGTAAATGTCATTCTGATATTAATGCAGCTGCATTAGAGATAGTCTCTGAGTCTTTTTACATCTGTAATCACACAGTAGAACCTATTTGTGGTTGGAAATCTGTGGATCGCTATATAAAATGCAAATAAATAAATTGGAAATTACTAATAGCATAGAACATATATTTCGATAAAAATCATACAGATAGAACTATGAAAACACTAATTATAAATCATTTACGTGATTTTAGTTGGCACCATCTGTAAAATATAGAAAACATAAAAGATTATTAATCTTAAGGTTACAATAATTAACACATTGCGGATGATGCAAAGTTGTGTCGGAGGTTTTCAACTGTCAGAGACAGGCAACACAATTTTGCGTCTTCAATGCGTGATAGATTTCCACTCACTATACATTAAAATTATCAGGTGTATATAAATTGAAGTGTGGCACATGTGACAATGTCTATATAGTACAAACTGGTAGACCTTTTATCTCTCGGATAAAGGAACACATGAGAGCATATAACAGAAATTTAGAAAATTCAAAATATGCTAACCACCTATTCCAATTTAATCATTGTTTCGATCCAAATTTTGAAATTTTACATATTTGTGATATGGGTAAGAAGTTAGATCTTTTGGAGGCTGTAGAAATTAATAAATTTAAAAGTAGTAAAAAACTGTTAAATTCTCAACTTGATTTGAATAAATCCCCTTTGTTAAATTTAAAAATTAAAAAAAAATATTGTTGTATTGTTGCTTAGATCAGTTGGAACACAATTCATAATTTGTTAACATGTCTGAAGAAGGTACAGTGTACCGGAACAGCTGTCACTGAATTATATAATAAATATGAAAATCAAATAAAACTACGTTTTATTTTTATTTAATTAAGAAAACTATTCAGAGTAATAATACAGCGTGTAAAACCCTTAGCCACCTTATCTTGCCTGCATATCTTCTTAAAGATTTTTATACTCTTTTATTTTTAAAATATAAGTAAAAAAGTTTTAGGAAATGTAGTTTATCTTACCTTAAATAAACAAATACGCCTACAGCAACAAGAAAAACAGTGACTGTGAGAATCCCAATGAGAAAACTTAACACATATATCTCATTTTTAAAGTTTTTAAACAAATATGCTGCTGGGGGATCTTCCATCAGATGTGTGAGAATGTTCGGTGCATGCTTAACTGTTAAAAGTGAAATAACAATTTAAGCTTAATTATCCAATAATAAATCCAAACATTTTACATTACATAAATACTTAATGCAATTGGATTGTTTATTGTGCATTTACCTATGATATTGAAAGTGGCAAGTTCTAATCTGGCCTAGGACAATGGATTTTGGACTTCTAAAATGCTGAATATATTACAAATATTTTTATTACCATCATTATACTGGATGGAAACACTGATGCCGATCATTAAATGTCTAGATATAAAAACTTATTGGTTTTTACACACTTTATATTAGCTTGACCTGTATCTATCTATCTATGTAACGGAATCTTTCAATGCGATTTTCACCACTTAAAATCATCGGATCGACTTGAAACTTTGTATACTTGTAGAGGACCCGTGACAATACAATAATTTCATATTTATTTTCTAAAATCCTGGCCATAATCATCAGAAAATCAAAAAAAGTGTTTTTGTATAAATGTAACGAAATCTTTCAACACGATTTTCACCCACTTAGAAACATTGGATTGAATTGAAACTTTGTATACTTGTAGAGGACCCATGACAATACAATAATTTCATATTTATTTTCTAAAATCCTGGTCATAATCATCAGAAAATCAAAAAAAGTGTTTTTGTATCAATGTAACGGAATGTTTCAACGTGATTTTCACCCACTTAGAAACATTGGATCGACTTGAAACTTTGTATACGTGTAGAGGACCTGTGACAATACAATAATTTCATATTTTGTTTCTAAAATCCTGGCCAGAATCATCCGAAAATCAAAAAAATGAAAACTAGTATAATAGGTTGCGGACTTGTTGAGTTTTTAGTCAATCGTTGTAAGAGCTCAGTTGGTAGAGCAGTGAACTCTTAGTGGTATATAATTTCAGTAATCCATATGTCGTTGGTTCAAATCCGGCTGGGAGGGTATTTTTTATAGAAGAGTATTACTTTTAGCTCATACTACAATAGTATCGAATTTAAAAGATATTTACATTTTTAACTTATTCTGTAAAATTTAAAAAAAAAATAAATAATAGTTTTAAAAAACTAAAAGAACACGCTTTATTAGAAAACTAAAAAATGAAAAATAATTTTAATTTCCAATACGCTTGGGATAAAATAAAGTGGTCAACAAAAAAATCATCTCCAACACATATAGAAAAAACTAGAGTTATCAACAAAAAGAAAATAATTTTACCATCAAAAGCGTGGGGTGATTTTTATGATTTTTACATTTTCTTCTTAGAGACTACTTTTACCAATATCTGTTTATTATCAAATATATTAATTGATATAGAGAACCCCACGCTTTTGATGGTAAAATTATTTTATTTTTGTTGATAACTCTAATTGTATTCTATATGTGTTGGAGATTATTTTTTTGTTGACCACTTTATTTTATCCCAAGCGTATTGGAAATTAAAATTATTTTTAATTTTTTAGTTTTCTAATAAAGAGTGTTCTTTTAGATTTTTAAAACTATTATTTATTAATACCCTATTAGTTATTTGATTTTTATTGTTTTGTATATTAAATCCATGCACAACAACTCTTGATTCATAACTCACAAATTTCCTGTGTCACATAAAGGAAGACTTGAAAGAATTGAAGTCTCATCACTGTATGCAAAAATTCAAAAGGCAGCCCTGGGCCCGGCGCTTTCTTATGTTTAAATTTATTTATTATATGACAGATTTCATTAAAGTTTGGTGGTTCTATTTCTTCGGAGGTTGTAAAGACGCTCTCATTTGAAGCTTGTGTTGTCAAGCTATTTTCTTGTATTTGTTGTGTTACATTTTGTTAAAAATCCATGTTATAGATATGTAATCCAATAGAAAAAAAATGTGTTTATGTAATTAAATTATGTTTTAATTAAATTGGGAATAATAGTATTTATCAGTATGATATAATTACTCATGGTCCATTGTTGGCTTACTCAAATTTGGCAGTGCTTGCATTATTATTAGCTGGTTACTGCTTATACTTAAATAATTTTTTTTCTTTAGATTTGAACATACCATTACTTAATAATGATTGATATAAAATTGATAATTATGTCTGTAAAAATTTAAGGGAAAACTTATCTTACACGTTAATATAATTTGTATTTCTTGGAATTCATATTGGTCATAGAACTTAAAATCTATGGAGAGACCATATTTGAGCATAAGAAGGACACAAAATATTACCTATATGTTTGTGAACTGTGTTCCAACCATTTTCCTTGCAAGAGTGCATGGAGGAAGCAGATATGGCAGTTAAAAAGAAGATGGAATCCAAAAACAGTGTTTAAAAATGCATTATGGAAATTTTGCGACTAGAACAAAAAGATCTCTGGAATTCATTGAACATTTTAAATTTCGGTGTTATTTTGTGTTATGCCTACACTAGGGCCTAACTGCCATAATAATAAAATACTATAAAAAACCGATAAAGGATATACATATATATTTGTTTATTATATCAGAAAATAGGAAATAAAGAACCACATTTAAATACATTTTAGTCATACACAAAGGACCTTTTAAATATAAAAAGCGAGTAAAAAAATCTATAATGTTTGATATCCTGGATCAAAACCTGGTCACAAGATTCCAGGATGTAAAGTCATAGCAACATTGTTTAGTCGAAAAGATCAGAGATGACCACATTAGATAAGGGTGAAGTGAGTTGCAAGAAGTGAAAGTGGAACAAAGTTTTCCATTTTGACATAGATGAAGGTTTTGAAAGTATAAGTGAAAACCGATGGAAAAAACCCCACATATATTGAAGGGAAAAAGCTAACTTTCCACCCAAGTTTCCCCCGATTAGAAACCTAAAATTTATCATATAAATATTCACGATTTTTTTAACGAATTCAGAACGGTGAGGGGGACCGAAGGGTTCGGTTCCCCCTGCGGACGGGAGCAGCTCTACATGGGTAATATGAATCTTTTATCTTTTTATTATCATCTTTTAAATGGTCATTTTACATTCATAAATTTAATTAAAGGACCAAATGGTCCAAAGAACTTATAATAATGACCAAAGTTGAATCTTTTAAATGATTGGTTTTTCTCTCTGAATTTTATCAGTTTTAGTATTTTGACGCTCCTCAATATGGCGATTTTAGTTGATTTTAAAGAGTGTTTTATATGTGGTTTAATATTTGCTTTATGTTTTATTTAAATAAATTATAATCATTTTTTGTTTTAAAGTGTTTAAATGTGGAATTCATCCTCCAAAACCAAGGCCAACCGCTCGGGCCAAAGACCAGTTAAACTATAGAGATCTTTTACGCTACGTTACGGCTGGGCTTAACTGTCCCCGCGTAACATTTTGCATTATCATAGGAATTTGCAATTCATAATGCTTTTATTGAGGTTATGGGATGTTGAGTTAATAAATGATACAAGAAAATGACAAAATTAGAGCATTTCACGTTATCGCGACTTGTAAATTTCACAGATCTCTATTAATAATGTATGACTCTAGTTTTGATATTACTACAATACCTTGAATCAGAAGCCAGTTGGTGGTCCATTTAAAGCCAAGATCTGGTTGTGATACAGTACATTTCCATTCCCCAGCATGAGTGTAATTCACATATGTTATTTGTTCAGTGGTAACCTGAATATGAAAATATTAAAATATTTATCAAGTAGCAAATGTGGAAATTAGATTTGATTACTGTTACATTGCATATTTACTCACAGCTGTCAAAGTTGTGTATCCATAATCCTTCCACACTGCATTATTTTTTTCCCATCTTTGAGTCAGATCTTTGTATACGTAATCCAGAAGTACACTTTGACAGTCTAAATGTATTTGTTGTGATACTCTGGTTATTATTGTGGGTGATTGTGGCTTTACTGCCAAAGACACAACACTAATAGTTACACGAGATGATGATTCTTGAAGTGCCATACATAAATAAATTCCCGAATCATCAGGATGGGCAAAATTTATTTCTGAAAAATAAGCATGTGTTTTCATTAATACACCTATTTTTGGTGCTTATTAACCTTTTGTACGCCATGCCCGGCATGTGCCGGTGTAAGTGTGTGTACAGCGGTACGCCACGCCCGGCAAGCTCCGGTTTTAATCTTATTATTTTAGATATTTTTTTCCCGAAGTTTTTACTTCTAAAACTAAAATTATTTTTCGTTCTGTGTTTGTATACTCTTTCTTAGCAATACTTTGCACATCCCTTACAGAATAACGGTACAGGCTGGTTGTAAATGGGTTTTCTAAAGGAAGGTGTACAATCATGTTTCAAAGCTTTTTTTTTTTTGGCTATGGAATATTGCAATTTCAGGATTTTCTCTTTATTTATTTTATTTTTAGTTGAAAAGATACTTGGCCAAGGGGTAGGTCGTGCTGTGAAACACAGTGATTCATGTCTCGAAGTTGACGAAAATACAATACGCGAGTTTATTGTGTCAGTTTTATCAGAACATCAGAGTGACAGTAACAGTTCATCAAATGGTTATTCGTTTGACGAATGTGATAGTTTTCCTGTTTCTAAGAGAATATTATTACAATCTAAGCCTGTAAATAGTAAAGCAAGTGATGTAAACCTAAATGAAAAGGGTGTGAGTGACAGTGGTGGGCGTGTCGCGCCAGACGAAACACGTGGCATAAAACAGCTGTTTGACTGGATGGAATTGATTCGAACCCAGGACCATAAAATGTTCAACAATATTTAATATTACAAGTGTTTAGAGATAATGCCATCAAAATTATTCAATAGGATCAATGTTTTAATGGTAGTGATAACAAATTTCAATGAAGACACCGTGCTGAATTCGAACCTGGGATCTTTACAAGTGGAAGCAACACAGTCTAACCTTCAAATAAATGTATAATAGTGAGTTTAGCATGGCATCTAGACAGTAAATTATACTTTACATAGGTTTATATTATATAGTATGGCGTAGTACTTTAAATTTAAAAATCCTGGCACCCACAGCCCAGCTGGCAAAAGGGAAACCCGGCGGTCAAAAGGTTAATGAGAGTAGATTATGTCCTGGTCAATATTGCACCTTCTTCCATCTTTTTATAATTACAACTTTTTATAGTATTTCTACACTATACTCATATTTACGTGTACACTCATCCTAACTTGAACTCTTTATTGAACATTATACATTTATATTTGAAGAGAAAAATTATACGCTCAGACCGGGACTTGAACCCGGGACCCTTGGTTTTCTAGTCCAAGTGCTCTACCATCTGAGCTACCTGAGCAAGTACCGATCTAAACGCAAATCTTTCTCTATATACGTTGTAATTCCCGCCCACCAAATGCTTTGAAGCCTTTGCTTCTATCTTTGCAAATGGCGGCTCCTTTATTAAGAAGACATATTTGGGAATTATACATTACATTATAAATGCCAGTACAGCTTTTTACTAGAAAACCAAGGGTCCCGGGTTCAAGTCCTGTTCTGAGCGTATAATTTTTCTCTTCAAATATGATTTATCCATCATTGAGATGTATGAAATTAATAATAAAAACATTATACATTTATCCCAAATAAAGTAGTCTGCCTAATTGATATGTGAAGTAATAATGTATAATTTACTTCCATCTATCTACCATATGTTGAAACAAAAACAACACAAATATAATGGGATAACATTTAAAAAAAACTCACATTTCAAGAGGTCAGCAGAATAATGGCATACCAAATTAAATTAAAATTTCAGTTGTATTCAGAATTGATCACCTTTTTTTTTTTTTTTTTTCCCCTCTGTTGTCACAAGATCGTCTTTTTTGACATTTCTGGTTTTCTCCCCTGGCATTGTAATCCATTTCTTAGGTTCGGGCACCTGGAAGGTGGAGTTACTTATGTTACCCCGATAATATGATGGGTGATAAATGATAATGAAGTGCCAGAAAAAGTTCTTAATCTAAACTGAAGCTAAATTCTAGACCACGGGCAACCACAGCAATAATTCTCTTTAAGGAAAAATTTCCTATGGTTTGACTGGAAATCGAACCCGGGACCTCATGAAATGTAGTCAGAAATGTTGACTACTAGCCCATGAGGCTGGTCCATGACCTTATGTTGTATAAAACATTTCTATTTTTGCTCCATAGATGATGCAATAAGATATATTTTAACAAATTTTTCATATTTTACCAGTTTTAAAAAACTATCAGCTATAAGCAAAGAAAACGCTATATTTTGTGGAATATTTTAACTTAGTTTATGCAGAATGCATAACACAAAAATGCAATGCACCTCCAGAAAAAAAAATTGAGAATTCACAGTATTTGAAAACCTAAATATATAAAATGCAACTTTTCAATTTATTTACTTCTGTATTCTTCCAATATTACATCATTTTGAACTTCCTGTCCTTTCATATTCATTTTTATAGTGGCTAGAAGATTTGTGAGCAGCTCTTAAGCTCCAGAATACAATAAATATAGAATAAAAATGTTTAAGTTGAAGTATTATTATTGAATTTCTAAATATTTTGAAACCCTATTTCACCACAAAGGCATGTTAGGGTTGTAGCTTACTATAACAATATTATATTATACATTGTAAAACACAAATATTATCTTATGGTTTTGAATGAGTGTTATGAATTACATAAATAGTCTAGAAAATACTTCATATTGTTATGAAGTTCATAAAATGTTTATAATAATTTTGGTTCTTAAAAATCACTTCACATATTGAGGCAGAAGCCTCATCATCATTTAAAAGTAATTATATTTGAAGAGAAAAATTTTTGCCTAGACCTGGACTCAAACCCGGGACCCTTGGCTTTCTGGGCCAAGTGCTCTACCAACTGAGTTACCGAGGCGAGTTACGATCTAGACGCAAATTTTTCTCTTATGTACGTTGTAATTCCCTCGCGAGGGAAGGGAATTACAATGTACATAAGAGAAAAACTGGGCCAAGTGCTCTACCAACTGAGTTACTGAAGGGTCCCGGGTTTGAGTCCAGGTCTAGGCGAAAATTTTTCTCTTCAAATATAATTTATCCTTCAATGAGAAGTGTTAAATTAATAATAAAATCGTCAATTTAAAAGTAAGTTTAACCAGAATCGTTGTCTTTCAAATATAGGACAATCAAATAAAACATGTTTTACAGATTGTATTGATTCTTGACATTTACAATTATGATCATTGTCTGGGTTAATATTAAATCTTATTTGAAGAGAAAAATTATATGCTCAGACCGGGACTTGAACCCGGGACCCTTGGTTTTCTATTAAATCTCCTAAAATAACTTCCAAATTTTCCATGTCTAGTCATAAATTGTGTTAAAATTAAATTTGGAATAAAATGTTTTGCATTTAGCCTATGGTGTACTGTAGGAAGAAGAGCTCTGTAGTCAAAGTGCCATTTGTACTCCTTATCA
This sequence comes from Diploptera punctata, assembly GCA_030220185.1. Taxonomy (NCBI): domain Eukaryota; kingdom Metazoa; phylum Arthropoda; class Insecta; order Blattodea; family Blaberidae; genus Diploptera; species Diploptera punctata. The sequence goes on along the minus strand of JASPKZ010006266.1, from coordinate 55,603 downwards.
TCACTGATCATTCCAATCAGTGATGATATAGTCCAACAGTTTCTTTTTAACGTAAGATATTGGACACTTTGAAAATGAATAATGAAGCTCAGAAGATGCTGCAGATTTAGCTAATTGATCAGCATGTTCATTTCCCACAGTTCCCTGGTGTCATCGTATCCAAGACAGGCTCAGGTGTTTTGTGTAATTTTTTATATTATTCTAATTTCTACTGAGTTTGGATTTAAATTAAAATTTTATCTGCGATCGATTGAAGTGCAGCCTGTGAGTCACTAAAAATGTGTGCACTACATTTGTGCCGAAGACACCACTGTACTGCTTCTTTTATAGCATATAGTTCAGCTTGGAAAACAGAACAGGTAGGGGAAATTATATTTGAAGAGAAAAATTTTCGCCTAGACCGAGACTCGAACCCGGGACCCTTGGCTTTCCGGGCCAAGTGCTCTACCAACTGAGCTACCGAGGCGAGTTGCGATCTAGACGCAAATTTTTCTCTTATATACGTCTCGGTCTAGGCGAACATTTTTCTCTTCAAATATAATTTATCCTTCAATGAGAAGTGTTAAATTAATAATAATTTTTTTTTTTTAAAAATCGTCAATAGAAGCCCTACTGGCTATAAAGTAGTGTTAAATTCCCAATAAATGTCTTCTTAACCAAGAAGCCGCCATTTGCAAAGATAGAAGCTACGGTTTCAAGCATTTGACATGAGGGAATTGCAACGTATATAAGAGAAAAATTTGTGTCTAGATCGCAACTCGCCTCGGTAGCTCAGTTGGTAGAGCACTTGGCCCGGAAAGCCAAGTGTCCCGGGTTCGAATCTCGGTCTAGGCAAAAAATTTTCTCTTCAAATATAATTTATCCTTCAATGAGAAGTGTTAAATTAATAATAAAAAAAATCATCAGGTAGGGGAAAGTTTGAATAGTTTGAAGAAAACTTCACCGTCTTCACAATAAACTACATAAGCACATCCAACTTGTACTTCCTCTTCTCCTGCAGTAAATCTTGATCCGTCCGTGTAAATGGTATAAGTATAGGTGTTTTCTCAGCTTTGCATGTATAGATTGTCATATTCTGTAGCAGGATGTCCAGCAGCTATGAAAGACATAGCATAATCAATATAAAAAATAAACTGTTGAAATATCTTTGTACGATTTCTTTTAATATTTTTCAAGCCAGCTGAGTAAAGTGCACTTAGATGTAGAGGAGCAATACCAGTAATGACAAGTGCTCCATCCGTGGAAATTGCACGATAAGATTTACATATACGTAATGCAAATCCTCGTTGAATTTGGTATAATTCCTTCTGAACATACTTTTTGCTTAAAACATCTTGATATGCAGCAGCACAGTATATTAACAATGGTTTAACAGTACCATTATATATAATTTTCAGTATCTCTGAAGTTGAAGTAACAAGTATTTTTCTTAATAATTAATCTAGTAATTTTTTTTTGACTTTATTAAACACAATGTGTACATTAATTTTAAGTTAGCTTTTTACCAGTCTTTAATTACTGTGTTGAGTGGTAGAGTCCTGTTTTTACACTTCGCTAGATGATATTTGGGACATGGATTGTTGCATAATTTACAGATGCAGTCCTTGGGTTCATGGTACATGTTGTTTAGGCATATATTCCCATGAAATCCATGGGCTGCGAAACGTGTGTACAAGTGTCGAAGTTTGGTTGCGTCCAGGTTTCTGTTTTCATTGCGTCTGTTTCCATAATTTCTGTCGGTATCTGAGCGGCTTTGTTCTGTCTGTCCTCGACGATTCTGTATACTTGCATTTCGGGTAGTCTGAAACAGTGTCTGATATCTTCGATGAAGAAGGATTCCTGGGCTATTGTATAGGCATAATTTCTTCTTCTTCTTCTTCCTTCCAAGTATTAGGCCAAGGCCTGTTACGATCCTATAGAAAATTTTCCCTCCAGCGTTTTGATCCTTCCGGGAAATTCTCATATAAGACTTGAAAGCATAATAATAGTCCCTTCGATTGGTTGCTGGCCAAAGGAAGGCAAGACCAGTGATGGGGCTGCCATCTTATAGCCTCTGGTCAGGCTTTTCTGGAGAAGAAAAGAAAATAAAGGAAAGAAGAAATGGAAGAAAGGAAAGACTCCCTAGCCCTCGGATGCCCTAATATCGGCTTAGTCGAAAAAAACAAGAGTTAACCAAGGATGGTTTGAATGTAAATTTAAGAGAGTTAAAACCACAAGTAAAAGTGGAAGAAATGTTTTGCTCCCCTAGATGAGGACCCCTGAGGGATATAGGCATAACTATTTCTTGTATATTTTGAAATTGACAGTGCTCTTTTGAGAAATCTTGATTTAACGTTCTCCAGTTTCTTAAGATTTTTCACCGTCAAGTAATTCCATATTAGCTGGATTCCGTATGTTGCGGCCGGCATTACTTTAAGCTTGAAGAGTTTCATTGCAGTTGAGAGGGATAGACTTTGGAGTTTAGGGATATCGTACATGGCTTTCATTGCAGCAGCTGTTGCTCGATCCTGTATATGAAGTGAGAAAGCGGTTCCAGTTGTTTGTAAGGTGACCCCCAAGTATTTGTAGCTTGATACAAATTCTAGGGTTTCTCCTCCGCATATAAGATGGTCCTTATTAGCCAGCCTTCCTCCTTTCCTGAATTTCATTGCTTTTGTCTTGGCGCTGTTTATTTCCATCGAGTTTTCAAGTGCCCATATCCTAATTTTCTCCATGGCTGTTTGGAGGTCTCCTTGATTCCTAGAGAAGATGATCATGTCGTCTGCGTACATGAGTAGCTTAACATTTCTTGTGTCTATAGTCTCTCCGATGTATGATAATCCAGTAAATATAGAATAACATTTTATACAAATGAATCGGATTTTATTTTTTACATCTCACCTTATAATAATCCGTAATTTCCATTGGACCAGTTTCAATGGATGTTCCCTTCATCCTCAGCTAAAACTCTGTTAAACTTCCCTCACCAACTTTCAAACTGCCATCTGGTGCAGGTTTGATGAACTTTGAGATCAAATATTGCTTGCCAAGAACTTCAGAATTCATGGATCTATATTTGTTTTTTTTAATGCATTTTTTTTCTCCCAAACTGTCAATTTCATAGGCTTTTCTAAATGTTTCAATAGTTTAGTTTCTTTAACAATATTGTGATTTTCTTGCAAACTATGAGCTGCAATCACAGTTTTTTTTAATTTCTCCATTTTTTATATTTCTAAAGTGTTCTTTCATATAAGTGCCTAAATTCCTTTTAGTTTTTCCTAAGTATACTTTATTGCAGTCATTACAACTTCTTCTTCTTATTCATAATTTGTTGGATTTTCATCCTGTTTATTTCCAAAATCACTCCTCAGAGGAAGACATGTTGGATGTGTATTCACTGTCTATCCATCTCTTGGCTGGTCTTCCTCTTGTTCTTCTCCCATCCATTGGTCTATCTTCTTTAGCTTTTTTTGCAAGTTGATTGTCTTCCATTCTTTCTATATGACCTTTCCAATATTTTCATCTATCTATAATAAATTTGGTTATTTATTTTACAAGATACACAACACAGAAATTAGGGACAAATGATATTCAAGACATAACCAATTTTTCATTGCAACTAATTTGATAAATTCCAAACTTTCTACTATCTCGGATATTAACTTTTTATTTGTTATTAGAAGATTATCCAGGCTGAATTTGTTAATGGGTGCTAATGTAATATTGAATTTGCTAATTTTTTTAAAAATATTTTTGTGTGTTTGAGGATGGTAAATAATTTTCTAGAATTGTTTTTCTTTCTTCTTGATATTAGTTTGTATGGTGGTATATTCTTTTAATTGTTTTTTGTTGCTTGAATTTCTTTAACTTATGATCTCCATTCCATGAACTACATGGTCTTTATATGAAGCCAGATATAATAAGAACACTTAAGTCTCGTAGACTGCGATGGGCAGGACATGTTGCACGTATGGGGAATGAAAGACGTGCATGGAAGCTTCTTGTAGGAAAGCCAGAGGGAAAACGCCCAGTTGGTAGACCAAAAATGAGGTGGGAGAACAACATTAACTATGATTTGATGGAAGTAGATTATACAGGGAATGATTGGAAAGCATTAGCTCAGGATAGGGATGTATGGAGAGCTTATGTCCGCGCGGCCATGAACCTACGGGTTCGATAGTGCCAGTGAGTAAGTAAGTAAGTATGATCTCCATTCCAAAGCCATTTAATCTGGCTATGTGTAAAATATGTTTTATTCTTTCTTAAATATTAAATTAAATAATATTATATTAGCACCTATAAACAAATTCAGCCTGGGTAATCTTCTAATAACAAATAAAAAAGTTAATACCGCAGAGAGTAAAAAATCTGGAACTTATCAAATTAGTTGCAATGGCTTCAATAAAGTACACATAGGAAAAACTAAAAAGAACTTACATACTCATACAAAAGAACACTTAGAAATATAGAAAATGGTGATTGAATTAAAAAATTTGGTGATTGCAGCTCATAATTTGCTAGAGAATCACAATATTGGAAAATAAACTAAACTATTAAAACATTTAGAAAAGCTTAGAAATTGGCAGTTTAGGAATATATATATAATATATTCAGATGAAGTCATAGTTTTAGCTGAGGATGAAGGGGGCACCCTTTGAAACCGATCCAATGGAATCCTCAGATTATTATGAGGTGAGGTTTAAATATAATATCCAATTCATTTATATAAAGTGTAATTTACCTCATAGTGTTACTTCTCATCGTAATTTTTATTGAAATAGAATAAAAGTGTTTAATGTTGAAGTGCCACGTTTTTCGTTCATTAATGATATATATTAGTAAGTGTAAAATAAATATTCATTTGTGGTAATGAAACGAAATTTGACTTCATGTATAAGCATTACTTTTTTATCAACATGATAAGTTCTGTTATCATAATTGAATTATTGTGTATTTTTTCTTAGTATGGAGTTCTCATTTTATTCTGGTCAGTATTTGTAAGTATAAATGAGATATTTCCTGCTTTTAAAGAGGAGAGGTAACTACATAAAAACACATTTTTATTATATTATTTTTAGTCTGGACATCTTACCTCAATATTAATGTTGATTTGTTCTTGGACATGTTTCAAAACAATTCTGTTTTATCGTCAGCTTTCCCAGACTGGTTTTATTTATGTTGCATTATGTTGCACAACCTGGATGTCGATATCAGCTCCATTCTGTGGTTGGCCAAAGAACCTCCAAACAAGGTCACGCTCCATCGGAATATCAAAATTCATAACTCTGTTTCTGTTCTTCTGAATATAATTTTTTTTCCCAAATAGTCAGCTCTTTTGTATTTTCTAACTGTTTTAATAATTTAGTGTTTGAATTTATATTATGTTTTTCAGACCAAACATGAGCAGCAACTGCAGAGTTTTCAATTTCTCCATTTTTAATATTTCTTATGTGTTCTTTGGTTCTAATTTTTAGGTTTCTTTTTGTTTTTCCTATATATATCTTTTCACAACCCATGCATTCAATTTGATATATTCCTGACTTTTTATTTTTATCAGTTTTTTTCATTTTTGTTGGTTTTTATTAGTTTATTTAAACTGTAGTTATTTTTTGGTGCTAATTTAATATTAAACTTCTCAAATATATTTTGAAATTTATTATATTTTTATACACATGCGTGAAGTCTATGAGATGGTCCAGGTCTGGTACATTATAATCTCTCTGCAACTACTAAGTGAACAAATGGAAAGCATGTCTCCCTGAATTATATCTGTAAATCCCCAAAGCATATAATATAGTACGAGTAGCTGTCACTGGCAGAATGCATATATCATACATCTTATGCATGTCTCATAAATTTAACTTAAATATAATCTTCTTCTTCTTCCTTCCAAGTATTAGGCCAAGGCCTGTTACGATCCTATAGAAAATTTTCCCTCCAGCGTTTCATAGGACGGGCCAGTGATTCCTTTTTCATGCTTTGGTCGTCATTAGTTTGATCCTTCCGGGAAATTCTCGTATAAGACTTGAAAGCATAATAATAGTCCCTTCGATTGGTTGCTGGCCAAAGGAAGGCAAGACCAGTGATGGGGCTGCCATCTTATAGCCTCTGGTCAGGCTTTTCTGGAGAAGAAAAGAAAATAAAGGAAAGAAGAAATGGAAGAAAGGAAAGACTCCCTAGCCCTCGGATGCCCTAATAGCGTCGGGGTCGAAAAAACAAGAGTTAACCAAGAGAGGTTAGATAGTAAAGTTAAAAGAGTGCAAAACACAAGTAAGTGGAAGAAATGTTTTGCTCAGCTTGGGCACCTTGTGGTCGCCATCCACATATCCCCTAGATGAGGACCCCTGAGGGACTTAAATATAATGTCTAATAAAAAACCTTATATTAAAATTAATTCTAATTGGGATGGGTCCTTTTATGTGATTAACAGCAAGTCTTTGATACCACATTCATATTACAAAAACAGAGAAGAGATTTTCATACATTGCATTGAGAATTTAAAAAAAATACAGTAGTTGAATTCTGGATTTGTGTTTAATTATAAAAAAATAATTACCAAGATTATTATTTTTTGCAATAACTCTTCTTTCATTATTCAGAATAACATAGACTCCTCTATGTACCCACTTTATTATTGATGTTGGGGCTTCAATTGAAATTCTTTCTATAGCATCCTGATTACAAACGAGTTTAATATTTGTACCTTCATTTACTTCTAAACTTTTATGTTCCCTCTGCAGAAGATGTCGCAAATATACAATTGTATCTGAAAAAATATAAATAAGTCATTATTCTAGCATTTATGATGATAGGTAAGAAATATCTTAAAATATAATATTTTAAGTCTTCTGTCAAGTCACAAGATAATAATAATAACAGTGAAGTCTCATATACTGTGATGGGTAGGACATGTGGCACGAATGGGAATGAAAGACTTGCGTGGAAGCTTCTTGTAGGAAGCCAGGGGAAAATGCTCAGTTGGTAAAGTAAGAGCTAGTTGTTTCCTCTGCTGGGATAGCTTTCCTTTGTATAGTTGCCCATTCCTGTGATTTCTTCTTTCACATTTTCTAGTAGTTCATCAAATTAAGTTTTTGACGTTCGAAAATACTGAAAAACTTCTTCTCATCTCGTCTCAGATCGTGATAAAGAGTGTAAAACAATTCTTTCTCCAGCCGATCACGTAGCAGTGTAATGAACGTTTTGTCTTCATTCTCCTCCTGCTTAGAAGTACTATCAAAGTTCCTTCTCACTCGAGTCCAGTTCACTAACTAATCAGTTGGCAATATCTGCAGTGTCCGACAGCAGTGATCCAGGAGTGTTCACTACAATCACCGGTGACTGTCACCAGTGTCCCTGTGTGAAACGAGCCTTAGGTCAGGGAGCTGAGCTGATTCTCTGTGCTGTTTCCATCAAGCAGTCATACAACACAGAGGATGTTGCATTGGTGTGACTGGAGATATGATGTAATGTATGAATGTGTATTTTCTATTATTTCTTTTTGTGTATTCAATTTGGATTGTTCAGCATTTCATTATTTTTTGTTATTATCCAATTTACGACTACATTTCTTATAATAATAATAATAATAATAATGATTTATTTTAGCTGGCAGAGTTAAGGCCATAAGGCCTTCTCTTCCACTCAACCAGCGAATAGTAAAATTATACAAAAATTACGTACATATTACAATTTTTTCTTCTTCCCTTCCAAGTATTAGGCCAAGGCCTGTTACGATCCTATACAAAATTTTCCCTCCAGCGTTTCATAGGACGGCCCAGTGATCTTCGTCCTCTTGGTATAAACAGCTTTGGGGATCCGATTTGAACTCATTCTTTCAAGATGGTGTTTCCAATTTAGTTGGTACTGTTTAATATATTCCAAAATTGGCGTAGTCTTCAATTCTTTTAAGATATCGGTGTTCCTTTTCCGATTCCATCAGGTGTAACCCGCTGTTCTGCGCATGAATATCATTTCACAAGCCGTTATTCTGCTTTCATGTTGTTTTTTTAGTGTCCATGCTTTACTACCATAGGTCAACACTGGTCTAGCCAAAGTGTTATATAAACGTAATCTGGTGTTTTTTTGTACAAGGGATGGTTTCATAACTTGATTAATAATTCCTAAACTTTTATTATAACTAGTAACTTTTTCAGGGATATCCTTTTCATCCCAGATAGAGAGATAATATCCAAGATATTTAAATTGATTAGATCTCTCTAAAATTTTATTCTGGAGACAGATTTTACTTTGTATGGGGTCCTTCCCATGAAATGCCATAATTTAATTGATATTTCCATATTAAATTTGACACCTATTTTTTTGTAAATTATAAATTGATCGTTGCAAATCATTTTCGGAAAGTGCCAGAAGAGCTAAATCGTCTGCAAAAAGAATAGCATCGAGTTTGAGGTTCCTATTGATGGGTATATATCCTCGTTGTGTTTTCCTCCATATTACAATTTTAAGATATTAAAATACAGACTAAACAAAATACAATGATGATGTTATCTAATACTAGCTAATACTAACAAAACATAGGATATAATAAAATTAAAATGATATAAAATAAAGTAAGTAGCTTCCTACATGATTATTAATGGAATGCTCTATATAGTTGTCAGGCAGTTAATGTTTTCATTGTGTCGAACTTAAAATATCAGTTAATTTGGATTTAAATAATGATAGTGATTGACAGTCCCTGACATGACTGGGAAGTGAGTTCCATGCTCTAGCCATAGATATTGTGTAAGATTCAGAGTACAGACAGGTCCTGTGTTGTGGTATCAAAAGTAAAGAAGAGTCTTGTTGTGATCTTGTTCCTAAATTGTGATGAGCCGATAAATTTTGAAAACGTGTTGTTAAATAAGTTGGTAAATATGTGTGGCAGAATTTGGAATAGTAAGGTATGTGAATGTAAAGTTCTTCTGTCATTTAGGTGTAGCCATGATAAGGCCTGAAATGAAGGAGACACGTCATAACAACGGAGATTGCATATAAATCGAATGCACGCATTATGAGCACGCTGTAGTCTGTCAGATAGATCATATACTTACTTACTTACTCACTGGCACTATCGAATCCGTAGGTTAATGGCCACACGGACATAAGCTCTCCATACATCCCTATCCTGAGCCAATGCATTCCAATCATTCCCTGTATAATCTACTTCCCTCAAATCATAGTTAATGTTATTCTCCCACCTCATTCTTGGTCTACCAACTGGGCATTTTCCCTCTGGCTTCCCTACAAGAAGCTTCCATGCAAGTCTCCCATTCCCCATACGTGCAACATGTCCTGCCCATCGCAGTCTACGATTTCTTATTATATAATATATATTTTTATTATGTTTACCGAATTATATTTATTTTTATTTAAAATGTGCTAGTGTTGTTTAGGAGTGCTGTTCAACATTAGCTTAGTCTCCAATCTAGTTCCCATAGTACGTTATGTAACTTGCTATAGTGTTAAAATTCATCGGAGAACATATTGTTTAAACAACTCACCTCATAGGATTCATGCTTCCATGAAATCGCGATTTCAAACATAGTCATGTTCATCGTCAGCCATAACTCCGACTGACGAAATTCTTCGGCCATCAACTATTCTATTGTCGCCATCTTCAGTGCTGCCATCTATGGTTGAATTTATGAACTTCGAAATCAATGTAATTTCGTTAGGGATATCAAAATTCATTGATCTATTTTTGTTTTTCTGAATGTATATTTTTTCCCAAACTGTCAATTCCAAAGGTTTCTCTACTTGTTTTAAAAGTTTAGCTTCTCTTCCAATTTTATGATGTTCTAATAAACTATGTGCAGCAATTGCAGATTTTTCAATTTCACAATTTTTAATATTTCTGAAATTTCGGACAAAAGAACATTTCAGAAATATTAAAAATTGTGAAATTGAAAAATCTGCAATTGCTGCACATAGTTTATTAGAACATCATAAAATTGGAAGAGAAGCTAAACTTTTAAAACAAGTAGAGAAACCTTTGGAATTGACAGTTTGGGAAAAAATATACATTCAGAAAAACAAAAATAGATCAATGAATTTTGATATCCCTAACGAAATTACATTGATTTCGAAGTTCATAAATTCAACCATAGATGGCAGCACTGAAGATGGCGACAATAGAATAGTTGATGGCCGAAGAATTTCGTCAGTCGGAGTTATGGCTGACGATGAACATGACTATGTTTGAAATCGCGATTTCATGGAAGCATGAATCCTATGAGGTGAGTTGTTTAAACAATATGTTCTCCGATGAATTTTAATGATTATACCTCATAATGTTTACTTCCCAACATTAATTAAATATAATTGCTATAGTGTACTTGATGTTTAAGCAAATATCATTTCTCCACCTTGTCCTATCGCCATTCAAGTTTATTATTAGCTTCATTATTATTGTAGCCAGTGTATTATTTGGCTACGTAAGTCTATTGTGTATAGGCAAACAGTTTTCGGATACTTCTGAAATCCACCATGGGTTGAAGCAGGGAAATGCACTGTCTCCTCTACTATTTAATTTTGTACTAGAGCATGCCATTAAATCTTCTTCTTCTTCTTCTTCCTTCCAAGTATTAGGCCAAGGCCTGTTACGATCCTATAGAAAATTTTCCCTCCAGCGTTTCATAGGAGAAAATATAGGCATTTTTACCAAAAATGCAAGAATTATTCCTATATAAAAAAATCTAATTAATTCTCCCACTCCCTCTATCAGAAAAAAAGTTAAGTTGTTACTATCATAAAGATACCAGTGATCTTCGTCCTCTTGGTATATAATTATAAACAGCTTTGGGGATCCGATTTGAACTCATTCTTTCAAGATGGTGTTTCCAATTTAGTTGGTACTGTTTAATATATTCCAAAATTGGCGTAGTCTTCAATTCTTTTAAGATATCGGTGTTCCTTTTCCGATCCCATCTGGTGTAACCCGCTGTTCTGCGCATGAATCTCATTTCACAAGCCGTTATTCTGCTTTCATGTTGTTTTTTTAATGTCCATGCTTCACTACCATAGGACAACACTGGTCTAGCCAAAGTGTAATCTGGTGTTTTTTTGTACAAGGGATGGTATTCTCGTGTAAGACTTGAAAGCATAATAATAGTCCCTTTGATTGGTTGCTGGCCAAAGGAAGGCAAGACCAGTGATGGGGCTGCCATCTTATAGCCTCTGGTCAGGCTTTTCTGGAGAAGAAAAGAAAATAAAGGAAAGACTCCCTAGCGCTTGGATGCCCTAATAGCGTCGGGGTCGAAAAAAACAAGAGTTAACCAAGAGAGGTCAGATAGTAAAGTTAAAAGAGTGCAAAACACAAGTAAGTGGAAGAAAATGTTTTGCTCAGCTTGGGCACCTTGTGGTCGCCATCCACATATCCCCTAGATGAGGACCCCTGAGGGCCATTAAATCTTTAGTGGATGAAGTAGGCCTAACTCAATAGTATTAATAAGCTGCTAATTTATGCTGATGAGGTAGTACTATTGGGCGATAGCGAGCAGATTCTAAAGGACAACACACACACACGACTGAGTAACACTAAGAAATTGGGTCTGGAAGTAAATATCAATAAAACTAAGTATATGGTCACACATAGAAATACATTATATAATGGAAATGGACAGCTAATGACAAATGAGGGATATTTTGAGGAAGTGGCTGAATTCAAATACCTAGGAACAATAATAACAAACAGGAATGAGATGCACAAAGAAATTAAACATAGGTTCAATTCTGGAAATGCGTGCTATTATGCATTGCAGAGACTCTTGATGTCCCAACTCCTTTCAAAAAATGTTAAACTGAAAATATATAAAACTATTATTCTACCAGTTATATTATATGGGTGCGAAACATTGACTCTTACTTTAAGGGAGGAAAGGAGATTACGAGTATTTGAGAATAAAGTTCTTAGGAAAATGTTTGGACCAAAGAGAGATGAACAGACAGGTGAACGGAGAAGACTGCATAACAATGAATTAAATGGTCTTTATAGGAAGCCAGATATAATGAGATCAGTTAAGACTGTGAAGGGGAACATGTGGCATGAATGGGGAATGAAAGACGTGCATGGAAGCTTCTTGTAGGAAAACCAGAGGGAAAATGCCCAGTTGGTAGACCAAGAATGAGGTGGGTTCGATAGTGCCAGTAAGTTTAGTTAGAGTAAGGATTTTCTTAAAGAATTACATAATTATTGTAAGTTACCTGGTGAAATTTCTCCACACTTAAAGTTATTGCAGTCACCTTCCAATGTGTCGTCTCCTACACAGTCTTCACCTAATATGTTTGGAGATGGATTTGTACAGGTTCTTTTTTTTATACCTTCCCCTCCACCACATGTGACACTGCATGTCCATGCACTCCACTCTGACCATCCTCCGTTTCTTGGTGCACTATCAATATCTTTAAATATAATCATTACGGTACATCATTTTATGTGGTTGAATCATACAATCATTACGGTACATCATTTTATGTGGTTGAATCATACAACAAGCTTGGAACTTAAATTCCTCTTAATTTAGTAATGAATCTAATGTCAAATACTCATGTTACACATAGCTTAAGTTTCTCACTGGAGGTTACTAAATAATATTTAATTTTAGGAAGTTATATTTTGAGGTTATTTTAATTATATTATTTTTAAAAAATTTTCTCTTCAAATATATTATTTTTAGTCTGGACATCTTACCTCAATATTAATGTTGTTCTTGGAGATGTTTCAAAACAATTCTGTTTTATCGTCAGCTTTCCCAGACTGGTTTTATTTATGTTGCACAACTATGGGCTGGTAACCTATAATGGGGAAAACTTTAAATACTCGAAAGACTACAAGAACTATATATATTATTTTTAGATTTTGAAAAGGCCTATGATAGAGTCAAACGGGACATAATGTGGAAAATATTAGAAAGCTACCAAGTCCCCATTAATCTAATAAATGCTATAAAAAGTTTATATGAAACCACATTTATAAAAGTAAAGTTAGATCATGGGAAAATAACAGATAAATTTGAAATTAACCAAGGTTTAAGAGAGGGATGTGGACTATCTCCATTACTGTTTATTCTATATCTAAATAAAATTGTCCAGGAGTGGAAAAAACTAAACCCCCCAGGAGTAAAAATATGTAGAGGAAATCAAATACAAACAATAATCTTCGCAGATGATCAAGTACTTCTAGCAGAGAATGAAGATTATTTGCAGAGATCAGTGTTTAAATTGCAGAATACCCTGGAAAAATACAACATGAAAATATCTGAAAATAAAACCAAATCCATGGCAATCACTGGAAAGGGACTTTCGAGAATAAAAATAATAATAAATAATAAACCAATAGAACAAGTAACACACTTTAATTATTTAGGTAATAATATATCACAGTTTCATAATCAAAAAGATGTGGAAACAAATTTAGAAAAATATAACAGATTAAATGGTATAATTAGGAGAAATTTTGGAAAACAAATGAGGAAAGAAATCCAATTGAGATTTCATAATGCCATAGCCAAACCTGCTCTACTATATGGAAGTGAATGCTGGACACTTCGAGCAAAAGATAAATCCCGCATTAATAGTTCACAAATGAGATTCCTCCAATCACTAACTGGAGTAACATTAAGGGATAGAATGAAAAGTGATGAGATAAGGATGCAGTGGAATAGTAGGGAAATGGTTGAACATATACAAAATTATCAGATTAAATGGTTCCAACATGTCCAGAGAATGTCAAATTCCCGTTTACCAAAGATGATTTACCACCTCAACCCTAAAGGCAAAAGAGACCTCGGAACACCCTTCAACCGATGGAAAGATCAGTTTTTGTAGTCGCAGAACGGGCATCATCACCCAATACTGCATTCGGAAGAAGAAGAAGAAGGTTACTAAATAATGTTTACTATTTTCTCATAGTTGAATGTAGGGTTTTTCACATCTAGAAAATAGCATTGCTCATATGGAGTAATTCTTGCTAGTAAACATGTCCTTTTATGTGATGTTAGCTTATTAGTTAATTCATTTGAAATAAATAATTAATTTGTAATTTGATTTATTATATATATTTATTAAACACAATATGTACACTAATATTATATACATGGTTTTACCATTTTGCTGTTAATTCGTGAATTGTTTTAGTTCTGTTTTCGCACTTCACTAAGTGATACTTTGGGCACGGTTTGCTACAGAGTTTACAGATGCAGGCCTCCTCGGGTTCATGGTAACTTTGTTTATGACATATTTTCCCATGGAAGCCGTGAGTGGCGAAGTTGAAAATTTGGTCCTTTCCATTCGTCTGTGTTTAATGCTTCCGTTTCCGTGATTTCGTTCGGAATCTCTCTGGCTTTTCTCTGTCTCTCCTCGATTGCTGTTTTGTATGCCTGCATTTCTGGTAGATCGAAGTGTTTTCGGATGTCTTCTATGAAGTAGGACTCCTTTGCTATTATGTAGGCATAGCTATGTCTTGTGAATTTTGAAATTGAAAGAGCTCGCTTTAGGAATCTCGCTTTTATGCTTTCAAGTTTCATGAAATTTTTGACTGTGAGATATGCCCATATTAGCTGGATTCCATAAGTGGCAGCCGGCACAACTTTGAGTTTGAATAATGCTATTGCAGTTGGTAGGGATAGGTTTCGTAACTTTGGAATGTCATAAATGGCTTTTGTGGCAGCTGTAGCACGCTCTTGTATATGCATCGAGAATACTGTTCCGGTGGTCTGTAATGTTATTCCTAGGTATTTGAAGCTGCTAACGAATTCTAGAGTTGACCCGTCGCATGTGAGGTGATCTCTCTTGGATAGTCTTCCTCCTCTCCTAAATTTCATAGCTTTGGTCTTTGAGCTATTTATTACCATTGAATTTTCTAGTGCCCATTTCCTGATCTTCTCCATGGCTGCTTGTAGGTCTTCTAGGCTCCTGGAGAGGATAGCCATGTCATCTGCGTACATAAGGAGTTTGACGTTCCTTGTATCTATCACCTGACCGATGTCTGCCGTCATGACGTTAAAGAGTATCGGGCTCAGCGGGTCTCCTTGTAGTACCCCTCTTGTCTGGATGATATTTTTTGACGTAATTATGCCGTCGTGTATAGCCACAGAGTTTGCGGTTAGTACAGATGCGATTATTTGTAGTTCATTGCTGGTCCTACCTAGTACGCTTTCTAGCTTCTGAATGAGTATATTCTTCTTCTTCTTCTTCTTCCTTCCAAGTATTAGGCCAAGGCCTGTTACGATCCTATAGAAAATTTTCCCTCCAACGGAGTATATTCCTTTAATTTAATTTATAACTTTGCTAAGAAAGTGGGTGCCCAATTTATGAAAAATACCTTTAATGAATGTATAATTATCACACAATTATTTAATGAAGTTAGGGGGTGAATCTAATTATCAGAGCAGCGGCTAGCGGAGAAGCCACTGAATCATCTCCTTCCAATGAAATTTGTTTTGTCAGTACAAATATGGTAAAAAAAAAATGTAACTAATACATCACATGTAGTTTACTCAGTGGGAATGTTCTGAAGCTACTGGTGTCTCTGATGTCACTATCTATAAAATTCCAAATGTTAATGTTGTTCTTCAGTAACCACACTAGAATGATCATGATTAAATTTAGTAACAGAAGTGAAGATAATTGTGCCATAAACTTATGTTGATGCTACTTTCCTAGAAGGAGAAGAGGGAGATATATTTCCAACTCTGTCATTCAATCTACGGCGTCATGTAGCAACAGCATTCCCATAAGAGCAGTACTATTTTGTAGACATGAAAAACTTATAGTGGTATTTTCTCAAATATTTATGTAACTGATATATATATATATATATATGTTATAATTAAATGTTTAACATTGAGCAATGCAAGCTTAATATGATATGATAAGAAAAATAAATGCCTGGACGGGATTCGAACCCGGATCTCTGAGTCTGTACCTCAGTGTGATATCCATTACACCACCAGGCAAATTCAATTCAAACATTTATTTTTCTTATATATGTATTATATTCTCCATTATTACTAGATGTCGCGAGAACTCGGTCTTCACTGCCATCTAATAGCTGACTATAACAAGTAAGCAAATTAACCCTTCAGAGTGGATGGATTTAAATGGCCGAGAATACTCTGATGTGGGAGGAAGTTCACCGGTATTTAAACTCAGCCGCTCAGTGCCAGTATTCCAATAACGCATTTAAATTGATATATCTTGAGTAATTAAATGTTTTTGGAATTCGTTTATGGTGAACCCTTAATATAATATTTAAATAATTAAATTTGTTACGGTTCTCACGTAACATCTCTGCGTTTTTTGCAGACTTATTTATGGTTGTTGTGCCACAGTTGAAATAGGTCCTTTTTGTAAACTTCTCACATAAGTGACACAGTGTATTGCACTAGGGATTCTTTGAAGAATTCAGAGAACCGGCTTTACCTAACAACAAAACGAAATATTTACACAAAGAAAAGGGTCTTGAAAAAAAAAGTATGAACTTCAAAAATTGGTGTGATAAATCTTCAAAATGTAAACCAGCTGTTTGACACTCGGGCAACAATAAGTGTATTTTTTCCCCTTGTGTTTACTTTGTTCATGTTTATTACAAACACATTGCTTCTATGCGCTGACCTTCTTTCTTGTAGGGGGGGGGCAGCCTTCTCCAAATGTGTCTTTCTAACACTTTGGAAACATTATTTTAGGTCGTGTGCCTTCAAAAAATGGTCTTTCTACACATTAGACCTGTTGTACTAAGACCTTCATCAACCCTAAATTTCAATGCCTTTCTTCTGGTTTCCATGAAATATGACTATAATAGTTTCGCCGGAGGTGTGGACTTAAAAGATCAACATGCTACAAGCCGGAAGATCGAGGGTTTGAGTCCCGGTGGATCAGGATTTTTAAACTGAACCAAACCTTCAGGCGGCACCGTGAACCCGGGGTTGACTCAGCCTCTAACTGAAATGAGTACCAGATGCTTGTTATGGGCCGTCAGACAGAAATAAGTACTCGGCTTACATCAAGTACCGATAGTTTAGAAAAGTGGGAGCCTTAACCTCCTAATATCCCAAGAACCTTCTAAGGTCTGTAGTGGACCACTTTACCTTTTAGATACTGACTGAAATGTAGACTAACTACCTTTCCATAATGTAAGGATATCGTCATTTGAAATATATATCTGAAATTTACTGTTGTGGTCCTGTACTGTAACGTAAATCGGAAATAACTTTGTTGGGTCTTTATATATACTGAATTTTGCGACATTATTATTAAAAATGAAGAGATTTGAAAATAGATTCAATTTGATAGACAAGCTAATCTACAAAAAAAGGCTAATTTAGTTTTATAAGAAATCCTTTATCAAGTTATAAATTTAAGAAAAATGTCAGAGACCGCAAGAATAAATGCAAATATAAAATTATTTTAACTTGTTACTGAGGGCCGTAATCAGTTAATATATGCACTAATATAAACTTTGAAGTCTCTACATAAAATTTGTATAAACGGTAAATAGTTAATGTAAACAAAAAGGTCATAATTACAGTTTAAAGCAGTGCGTGTAGCTAGCGTACATGTCACGTCGTTCCGCATTGGGTGAAGAATTCAACTTGCGTACACGTCACGTCGCTCCACGCTGACGGGTTAAAGAGAACAATTTTTACTTTATAGCAGTGACGCTTTATCGATACATTTAATTATAACATCTATAAAGCGGCACTGCTATAAAGTAAAAATGTTCTCTTTAATTTGCTTACTTGTTATAGTCAGCTACTAGATGGCAGTGAAAACAAAGTTCTCGCGACATCTAGTAATAATGGAGAATATAATACATATATAAGAAAAATAATGTTTGAATTGGATTCGCCTGGTGGTGTAATGGATATCACACTGAGGTACAGACTCAGAGATCCGAGTTCGAATCCCGTCCAGGCATTTATTTTTCTCATCATACCATATATATGTATAAGACATAACTATGTATAAAATATAAATGAATACAACAAGAATGTACTACTTTGAGAACACAAATTAAGCAATAATTTTAACCCCAGTCTTGGAAAATCATTAAAAATAGTAGATTATATAAAATAAACAAAGAATTCTTCAAGACGACAGAACAACGGTCGTGACGATACTGAGGATGGAACCGAAACTAGTTTATAGTCAAATAAGAAGAACAATATGAGGTGAGTGATAAAAAATTCTACCTGAAATAATTATTTTCCGCTTTATCCCATACCGTGGCCTAGAAGTAAAAGTATCCTGTTTTGACACAGAGATAGAGATAGTAAGCCAGTTTGAGTACTAAAGGCCTCTTAGTATTTTATGGGACCAGTGTCGCACCCAATATCATGGGTAGCTAGCTATAAATGATGACTTCAGGCTAAAAAACTGCTATAATGGTAGAGGGCCGAAAATACTGACCGCATGCCAATGAAAGTATAAAGATATAAAGGAAATTTGGGAATGCAGGAGTTACCAGACATCATAGATATAATTGAAAAGAAAAGGCTACAATGGTATGGGCATATTAGAAGACTGTTAGGAAGAAAAGATTACCAAAAATTATCATGAAATGGACACCAGAAGGGAGAGAATAAAGAAGGTATAAGCAGCTATGAATGTATGAGGATTGGAACCAGATCAATTGATTGATAGAAAGGTATGGCATATGGTTTCCAGAAGACATCAATAGCTGTTGTGACACTGATTTGTTTGATTGATATTAAGCAACATTGTTTTTTGTAAATTATTAATAACTCTTGGTGTTCTACTTTATCTATTAGACATTCTTTTTCTTCATCATCTTTCCTTGTATCCCCTTTTGGAAGGTCAAGGCCCACTAGGCATTATTGCAAGTTATTTCATTAATTTATTTCAACGTTAATAATAATTTGTGTAATATTTAATTTAAAAAGCACTACAATACAAAAAAAAAGTTTTGAAAGTAATATTTTAATAATCTGGTTCATTTATATTTTTTATCACATTAAAAATGTCAATACTAATAAAATTGATTGTTAAAACCGTTGAGGTGGAGAGTCATAAAATAAAATAAGTTAAAATATACCTTCTTAGGTAAAATCCGTCATCCTCAAAACTGCCATTAAACAAAATTAATTACAATAAGGAATTGCGGTATATGAAAAAAAATGGCTAGAAACAATGGATAAAAGTAAAGTGATCCCACAACAGACCCGGAGGCCCTTGGGGTAGTAGGAGGTTAAGGCTCCCACTTTTTCTAGACAATCGGCACTTTACGTCAGCCGGGTTGTCAGCCCTGCGTGACGGCCGCCTTTACCCCCAGAACAAGCGTCTGGTACTCATTTCCGTTAGAGGCTGAGTCGACCCCAGGGCCATAGTGCCGCCAGAGGGTTTGGGTCAGTTTAAAAATCCTGACCCCAACGGGACTTGAACCCTCGACCCTCCGGCTTGTAGCTCAGTGCCTTAACCACTACGCTACGGCGTGCCCCAGAAACAATGGATACAACAGCAAAATTATAGATAAACTTGTAAGAAAACAAAAGTGGAAAACCAATATAAATAAAACAATGAAACTGGAAAGAGAAACAGAGATTAATAATACATGGACTACACTAATATACACAGGCCACAAAACCATAAAATTGGCAAAAACATTGAGAAAAATAAATAAAAACTTAAACATAGCCTACAAAACTAATAATAAACTAAATAATGTAATAAGTAACAAAATAGAAAAACATAATAAATTTAATGGCAAGGGTGTATATAAATTAACATTCAAAGACTGTGACAAGTTCTATATAGGTAGAACGAAAAGAAGCTTCAACATAAGGTTTAAAGAACATCGTAATGATTTCGTATACGCATATGGAAAGTCTAATTACGCTAAGCACATAATAAACGCCGGTCATAGAATGAACTCAATAGAAGACACCCTTACAATAGTACACAAAGAGGGAAATCCAACTAAAATCAACCTATTGGAAGACCTGGAAATTATCAAGGAAATAGACAACAAGCTTTTAATAAATGAAAGCACAAATTCTTCACTACATTCCTCGAGGCAGAAGATCTGTGGGTCGACCTTTTCGGAGATGGTGGGAGACTGTAACGGGCCACTGGGCCTAATACTTGAAAGGACGATGATGATGATGAAGCACTCCCAGACTAAAGAACCCACTATACGATATCGTCAGGAAGAAGCTTTAGTCACGACAACACCACATTAGGACCAGCAGCATCAACCATCATACTGGATGTTGCAGCGAAGAGGGACCTGCTGAAGATGGAACGGATGTTCTGAAAGACCTACAGGCATAAAGATTACATATTTTATAAGTTGAGGACGACGGATTTTACCTATATTTTAACTTATTTTATTTTATTAAAAATGTGTTAGATTTACCTGCAGGTTCACAATTGATTGACCAAGTTAGTTCTCCTTTCTCTGATCCTAGTGAAAACCAGTAGAATAACATGAGTTCTTTTTGTTGCCAATCAAGTGTTTTTATTCCATTCCTTGTAACTAAGATGTTAGTTTCATTGTAACTGCATCAACATTAAAACAATTTTTATACATTATTTACAAAATCTCATATTATGGTATATATTATTTATTGTTAGTATACTATGCAGACATATGTCTGTAAATGTTAATATTAACTTTATGGGTGGAGATAATATAAAGGTTGAGATATACATCAACTGCAAAGCTATTATATACATAATGATGAAAATTAGAACAGTTTTATATGACAAGACAAAAATCAGTATAGTTAAATTCAAAAGTACAAAGATACATCCAAAAAATATACAGAAAAAATCACAACATAGAAATTTCAGTGTAAAATTTTCCAAAATCAAAACTGATTGTAAAAAGTCAGATAAAAATATAACACACAGAAGTTATTGAGATACATGATGAAGAAAGAAATGTAATTTTTTTTTAATACAGCCATACAGACTACTATTATGAAATAAATAATAAGTTTTAGAAAACTAAAACAACATCCTTTATTAGAAAATCAAACTAAAAAATGAAAAATAATTTTAATTTCCAACACGCTTGGGATAAAATTAAAGTGGTCAACAAAAAATCATCCCCAACACATATAGAATAAAACTAGAGTTATCAACAAAAAGAAAATAATTTTACCATCAAAAGCATCGGGTGCTTTTTATGATTTTTATATTTTCTTCTTAGAGACTTTACTTTTACCAATATCTGTTTATTATCAAATATATTAATTGGTATAGAGCACCCCCACGCTTTTGATGGTAAAATTGTCTTTTTTTAATAACTCTAGTTTTATTCTATATGTGTTGGAGATGATTTTTTTGTTGACCACTTTAATTTTTTCCCAAGCGTGTTGGAAATTAAAATTATTTTTCATTTTTTATTTCGGTTTTCTAATAAAGCATGTTGTTTTAGTTTTTTAAAACTATTATTTATTTTTTATTTTTTGGTTCAAATTCTTCTCTGTAGGGGGAGAGTGCCTAAATCTCTGTTAAGAGAAACACAGCTTACAAAAAAAAAGTTTTAAAATTTTACAGAATAAGATAAAAATGTAAATATCTTTGAATTCGATACTATTGTAGTATGGGCTAAAAGTAATACTCTTCTAAAAAAATCCTTCCCAGCCGGATTTGAACCAGCGACCTATAGATTACTGAAATTATATACCACTAACAGTTCACTGCTCTACCAACTGATTTATTACAACGATTGACTAAAAAGTCGACAAGTCCACAACCTGTTATACCAGTTTTCATTTTTTTTTATTTTCTGATGATTCTGGCCAGGATTTTAGAAACAAAATATGAAATTATTGTATTGTCACGGGTCCTTTACAAATATACAAAGTTTCAAGTCGATCCAATGTTTCTAAGTGGGTGAACATTGTGTTCAAAGATTCCATTACATAGATGCAAAGACACTTTTTTTTTTATTTTCTGATGATTCTGGCCAGGATTTTAGAAAAAAATGAAATTATTGTATTGTCACAAGTCCTTTACAAGTATACAAAGTTTCAAGTTGATTCAATGTTTCTAAGTGGGTTAAAATCGTGTTCAAGAATTCCGTTACATAGATATAAAGACACTTTTTTTTTTATTTTCTGATGATTCTGGTCAGGATTTTAGAAAAATAAATATGAAATTATTGTATTGTCACAAGTCCTTTACAAGTATACAAAGTTTCAAGTTGATTCAATGTTTCTAAGTGGGTTAAAATCGTGTTCAAGAATTCCGTTACATAGATATAAAGACACTTTTTTTTTTATTTTCTGATGATTCTGGCCAGGATTTTAGAAAAATAAATATGAAATTATTGTATTGTCACGGGCCCTTTACAAGTATACAAAGTTTCAAGTCGATCCAATGATTTTAAGTGGGTGAAAATCGCATTGAAAGATTCTGTTACATAGATAGATAGATAGATACAGGTCAAGCTAATATAAAGCGTGTAAAAATATAAAATATACAGGAAAATTGTTAGTGTTATCTGCAAGGGGATACATATGTTTTTATAACTAGCTAATACCCGGCGTGTGTGCTGCTATGATGACTAAATAAATTAAATGTGAGATACTAATTTAGTTACACTTGTTTTCGTATAGATGCCATTTTGAGTGGTACGTGGTCAGCGTTCCGCCTCATACTGACATATAGGAAACCAAGGTAGTACTAGGACGGGAAAATTCAGTAAATTTTGCTTAGAGGCCTTTTCATTCAGGCTTAAGGATTTTTTACGAACCTGAAAATCTTCAGACTCGGGACCCACGGCATAAAGTCCCTCCCGGAGGACTTGCTCCTTGGATTTTTCCGTTCTAAAAAAATCCATCGACCCCGGCTGGGTTTGAACCCGCGACCCTTGGGACCAGAGGCAAGGAGCATAACCACTAGTCCACTGTGGCTGACAAAATAATGATGTAAATAGTTAAATAATAGTCTAGATAAAAATCCTGCTTATTATTATGAGAAACCTAATTAAAATAAATTTTTTGCTTCATAGTAAACATAGAAAACTTTTAAACTATGTTTTAAAGCAAAAAAATTTCTCTTAATTCTTCATTCTCAAAAAGCACTCATACTGAGTAATATATATATATATATATATATATAAACTGATATAATAGCGGCTTTATCTCATCTCATCCCTCAACCTGGACACAAGTAGAGGATTTTCATTGTACCTTATAGTAAAAACTGTCCATTTGTCTTTTTTTATCATATTCTCTTTAATTCTGGTTCTTGTTATAGTTTGTTGTTTGTTTTCTGATTGCCAGATGAAATACATTCCAAATCCACTATCACCAATTGTCAGAGCATAATAATTTCCTTCACCTAATAAACATATATAAATACATTTTTATTACATGTAATTATTGGTTATTTGTAGTTACAGTACTTAAACATTAATAATTATACAGGATGTAACAAAAATATGTGTCAAAACCTTGAGACAACATTTATGAATGAGTTGGAGAAAATGCTTTAACATCTCACCTCATAAAAGTTGAATGCCTTCATGTTACTAGTTTCAAAAGTATAGTATTACTTCCATCTTCAGTCAAACTCCAACTCATTCATAAATGTAAATACATCATAGTGTTATCTCCCACTTTGATTTTAATTATATTTGAGACAACATATTTAATTTTAGGAAGTGATATTTTGAGGTTATTTTAATTATGTTATTTTTAGTCTGATCATCTTACCTCAATATTAATGTTCATTTGTTCTTGGACATGTTTCAAAACAATTCTGACGATAAAACAGAATTGTTTTGAAACATGTCCAAGAACAAACCAACATTAATATTGAGGTAAGATGATCAGACTAAATATAATATAATTGAGACAACATCCCTATTATCTAGAGAATAAAAAAATTTACATAGGTCTGGAAATGCATTAATTCCCTGTTAGAGCTTTTTTTCCCTACTTTGTTTACATTCTATGATATTGTACTGTTTTAATGTCATATGGAAGTATACAATGCCATTAGGGCAATTGTGTTTACTTCTTATGTATATGTGGGTTGAGTTAGTCTTTTATGTCATGCAATTGACCTGAAATGTTGACTTAGTCAAACGGTTGTGTATCAGTCATCTTTCATATGATTCATTCCGAGTTTTAATATTATAATATGATCCATTATTGGAACTGTGTTAAAATAACAGTATTGGAAAATGTTAAATAACCTCTGAGTTTTAAGTAATTCTGAACAAGTACTGTTAGTTTTAATTGTGTAGGCCTTACGTTAAGTATTTTGTTACAGTACAGATGTTGTATTCAAGTGGAGTTGGTTGTTGTTAATTTTGTTTGTAGATTAGCAGATGATAATGGCACCCACGCCCAGTATTTTGAAACTGGAGGCTTTCAAAAGGGCTAAAAGGAATCTTATACAGATATCTTTTTTTTTTGGATGATGTGGTTGTTTTACTCACCTGATTCCAGCCAAGTGGTTCAGTATGTGGAAATCGTACTTACAAAGGTAGTCGTGGTCTTCATGATAAATAACCCGATTCTTAACTTAACTATTTTATTATCTAACATAAATTATTACATATATTTTAGTGAAACTAATCCTAAACTAACTATAGTGTAAAAGTTGTAAGTTGGCATGATTTCTGCTATCCTTGTCTAGAGAATTGTTCTTCCACCCTTCGCTAGACATCTGAGTGACATGTGTACTATAATGGGCTACCCTTGTAAAATTACTTAGGAATGCTAGAAAAAACTCCACCCCACTTTCGCCCAGTCACTTTTGTTCACGTAATTTTTGTCAGTGGCGACTGTTTCAGAGTTCGTTTGTAGTTTGTGAGATATTATATTAGTGTAAAATTAGTCTTTAGAAGAAGGGAATGCCACCACTGATCTATGTTCACTGCAGGGAGTGTCTGCCCTACCGCTGTCACCGTGAAGAGATATGTGTATGAGTGAGAAAGAAGATGGTGACTACTCTCTTTCTCTTTCTAAAATATTCTAGACACTTTAGCCCTCACGGACTATAATTTAATATACATTGAAAAAATTCTACATTTTGACCTTCTTGGTTTTTAACAGGGAGACAGATTGTGTATGAATTTGCTCCAATTTATATTCTAATATTACCTCTATAATCCCATGGTTTTGTTGTTAAACTTACAGTTTGAAATGTTATTTTTATACTCTAGATTTTAGTATTACTCCAACAAAGGTACTTTGATTACATGTCTAAAACCATGAAATAAATTAAGTAAAATAATATGTAGACTCGCCCATCTGACTTCTGGAACAACAAAATACGACTCGTCTATTTTCGGGACCTTATATACTAAACTAACTGTATTGACATTCCTACATTCTAAAAGCAGAGATTTTACAGTTAGCCTCTCAACCAGAATTTCTAGTTGGTCCTATATTGTACCTGGCTATAATTCTAAATTCTATCATTGCAATATAATATGTCTAAAACACATCCTATTTTAACAGCTGTTTTAACTAACTAACTAATACATCTATTGTATTAAAAGATTCCGGGCTATGTGGCCATGGTCTATAACTGGCGTTTCTTCCAGACGTTTCTCCCTCAACTGCGGAGGGCATCTTCAGTGGCGAGCGCTTCCAGCTGTTGTTTCCCTGTCACAGTCGAGTCTACGACAGGGAAACAACAGCTGGAAGCGCTCGCCACTGAAGATGCCCTCGGCAGTTGAGGGAGAAACGTCTGGAAGAAACGGCAGTTATAGACCACGGCCACATAGCCCGGAATCTTTTAATACTATGATTACCGGCCGTGAAAGCCTGCATTCCACAATAAAATATCTATTTCTTAGTCTATGTATTCATAACACTCAGTATTTGTAGTATATATCTCCAATCTGATGATGCTCTGATAGGGACTTTAGAAGTAATTCTTCGGTGTCTCAGGGAACATGGCACTTGAAAATCTACCACTGGCAACATGTCTGGCCATGCTGAGGATGATTAGAAGATTAATGAAAACATGTTTGAGAACAAATCAACATTAAATTGAGGTAAGATAGTACAGACTCAAAAAACTTGATTAAAAGAACCTCAGAATATTACTTCCAAAAATAAAACATTAATATCACGGATAGCGGATAGGATCCTCCTTCTGACTAAAAATCCCGTTCCAAATGCAGGTCTTTTTGCACCCCCATAGTATAATGCAAAGGTTCCTGATTCCTGACTACCTTCTCCTGGCCACCTAACTTCCTGTAAAGTGACTATATCCAAGGGCGATTTATCTAATTCCTGCGTTAATGTCTCTAGTGCCCCGCTATTGTATAAAGTCCTAACATTCCATGTTCCTAGAACATGTCCCTGTGTTTGAGCCTTTGGCATGGGTTCCCTGAAGTAGTCCCCGCCCGGAGAACCGAATGGGGGACTATTTGACCTCCGGAAAATTTTACCCCAGTAGAACCCATGTCCGCATTTCTTGGCGGTTGTATTTTTACGGTGAAAGATCGTCACTCTTTCGACCAAGGTACTTATTTCGTCCGCGCGGCCATGAACCTACGGGTTCGATAGTGCCAGTGAGTAAGTAAGTAAGTAAAAATAAAACATTAATGTTAATCTTTCTTTCTAAAATAAGATAAATCATTCTTCAATAACAGATTGCCTGTCCTGTTAGAGAATGTCCCATTACAGAAGCAACAAAACAAGTATTTCTAGCATGATGGAGCGTCTTTTCATTTGAATTATCTGTTCTTAGATTTATGTTTAATATATTCTTTGACTGCTGGATAGGTAGAAGCAGACCAATTCCTTGGCCTCCACACATCCCCAATCTAAATCCACTTGACTTTGCGATGTAGGGCCATTTGAAATCTCTTGGCTATGCAACCGAGTGCAAAATTGTTGTGACTCTTCATGATTGCATTGTGGAAGGGTGTGAGACAATTTGAAATTCTCCAGGGTTCTTCAGCACATTCGGGAGTCAATGTGACAATGTATTGATGCATGTCTTCATGCTGATGGAGCACATAACAAACATTTTTACGAGGCATTTACAGTCAAAGTGAGGATAGCCTTCAACTTTAAGTAACACAGTTGTAGAAAACAACTCATAAAACAAAAATAGTGTGTTTCCAGACCTATGTCCACATATTTTCATTCAGAGCATTTTAACATATGGTGCTGAAGTCTGGCAAATTCCTACCAGGAAAATGAAAAGAATTTTAAGTACAGAAATGGATGTTTAAGAAGATCAGCTGGAAAATCTAGAATGGATAGAATACGAAATAAAGAAATAAGGGAAATTATGGGTGTACAAGAAGAGCCGGACATCATAGACATTATAGAAAAGAAAATATTGCAGTGGTATGGTCATGTCAAACAAATGCCAGAGCAAAGATTGCCAAAAATTGTTAAGGAATGGATCCCAATAGAAAGGAGGAAGAGAGGAAGACCGAAGAAAACTTGAATAGAAGGGGTACAAGCAGCTATGAATATCAGAGGAATGGAGGAAGATCAATGGATGGATAGAGAGGAATGGCGTTTGGTTTCCAGAAGACGGCGGCAGCTGCCATGATACCGGATGATGATGATGATGAAGTGTGAACAATGTTGTCTCAGTTTTGTTATATATTTTTGGTATGCCCTATATATATATATATCACAACTTGTAATCAATAGGAACTTTGGTGGATATCTTTCATGCATTGCAAGTTTTAGAAATTTAGACCAGATATAAATGATTCATCTTCAATTCTATTGGCAAGGATGTTGCCGATGAGCTATTGAAATAGATAAATCTATTCTACAATTAAGATTGATTTAAAAAATCCATTCAACTTATTTAAGAGAGAATTCATTATATTTGTTAAAAGAAAACTTCACCAAGAATTTTCTCTTACAGAGCAAATTGGCTCAGAGGATCCTAGCTATAAACTTCAATACTGATCCACCTGATTGAGGTTTTTTTCCTCAGTCAAGACAAACACCGATTTAGAATTTCATTACCAGGACTCATTTCACCATATTCACTCATAATATCATGAACTATTAAGCAAATTTCAACAAGTACACATGTCCACACAAAATACATAGTTGTACACAAATTATACTGGATAATAATCAAAAGCTTCTAGACATAATATGATTTTAGATTAAGAGATTGAATCAGAGATATACACTTCATATAATATTTTCTTAAAATATCATCATCATCGTCCTTTCAAGTATGAGGCCCAGTGGCCCGTTACGGTCTCCCGCCATCTCCGAAAAGGTCGACCCACAGATCTTCTGCCTCGAGGAATGTAGTGAAGAATTTGTTTTGGTATTCTGTGACAATCCATGCGCTGAATATGGGCTAGCCAATTGTTTCTATATTCTTGGAGGTATTCAGATATAGGTACGATGTTTAACTCTCTGGCTATTGTTGAATTTCTTTGGTGGTCTAGAAGGCTATAACCTGCAGTTCGTCGCAGAAATTTCATCTCCGTGGCTGTAATATGACGGTCATCCTGAGTTCTGATGGTTCAAGCTTCACTGCCATAACAGATTATGGGTCTAGCAAGAATTTTATAGATTTTCATTCTTGTGTGTCTCTGCACTTTTGATGGTTTAAAAACTTGGTTGATGATTCTTAAAGCTTTATTATAGTTTTGTATTTTAAAGTATATATCACATTCCTCATTATAAGTTAGATTATATCCTAAGTATTTAAATGAATTAACTTGCTCTAATATTGAATTCTGAATACAAATTTTACTTCTTACTGGGAATTTCCCTTGAAAGGCCATAACTTTAGATTTTGTTGTTGATATTTCCATGTTAAATCGTTGTTTCTTAAAATATAAGGTGTATATTTCTAATTAAATGTCTTAATAAGGGATGCCTGGATATCATAATGGTTAGTGCGCCAGTATGCAAAAAATTTTCTCTTCAAAAAATGATTTATGGATCAATTTGAGTTTATAAATTTACATATAACATCACAATAATAGCTTTTACAGCTATAATAATAGTAATATTAATAATCCCTTCATAAAGTCTTCTTGAATTATAAGAACCCAATTGGTTGTGTATGATCAGGGAGATCTTGGGTTCATATCCCAGTTTAGACAAATTTTTTGTCTCCAAAAAATTATTTAAAATGAATATAAAATTATGGAATATTCACCTGAAAGGTCCGTCTCCTCAACTTAATTAATCATTTAACTGTAGCACTTTCGGGACTTGTCTCATCATCGGCAGGATTCAAAACTGGTGCTTAACTGAAGATCTGGTAGAGGGGGTTGCTTGTATTGGGTTCGTTTTCGTTTATCAGGCTGTCGTTGTTGTGAGCTGCTTTCATGATTTCTATCTCTTCGAGTACGTTTATCTTCGCTGGATTATTTTCTCTGTGCATTACTGTTAGGGTGTTTTCAATATTTAACATGCGATGTCCTTCGTGGATAACGTGTTTTGCATAGCTTGATTTCCCTTCTGCGTGAATGAAGTATTGAAAATGTTCTTTGAATCTGATGTTAAAACTCCTGTTTGTCCTTCCTATATAAAATTTGTTGCAGTCCTTACATGTCAGTTTATATTTTCGAGACTTCATTCATGCAGAAGGAAAATCAAGCTATGCAAAACACGTTATCCATGAAGGACATCGCATGTTAAATATTGAAAACACCCTAACAGAGAAAATAATCCAGCGAAGATAAACGTACTCGAAGAGATGGAAATCATGAAAGCAGCTCACAACAACGACAGCCTGATAAACGAAAACGAACCCAATACATGTAACCCCCTCTACCAGATCTTCAGTGAAGCACCAGTTTTAAATCCTGCCGATGATGGGACAAGTCCCGAAATCGCTACAGTTAAATGATTAATTAAGTTGATGAGACGGGCCTTTCAGGTGAATATTCCATAATTTTATATTAATTTTGAATAATACCTCAACGGAACGCATCATGAATCTTATAAAATTGAAAAAAATATTTATCGCTTCACAGTGTTACTTCCTATCTATTTTGATTAATGGCCTTGTATGCTAAAGCTTCTATAAATAAACATTAAGTAAAAAAAACATTATACCCCATGTAGTGCTGATTGCAAATAGCTATTGATGTATAATTTAACTATGGAGGGGCATGTAAATAAGAATAAAGTTATTATAAGTATTAAATAGAAATAATAGAAGACAATTTGTATTTAGGTAAACATTAAACTGAAATTAACTTTTAGGAACTCAAACTATAAGGTATAATTTATTTAAGAAAATTATATGACAATTGCATGTCTAAAATTAAAATTGGCAGTAAATTGTCACATGGTTTTACGATAAATAAAGGTCTTCATCAAGGTTGTTGTCTATCACCGACTCTGTTTAAAATATATGTACATGAAATATTAAAGAATTGGAGGAGAAAATGTTCAAGCGTGGGAATTCCTATTTCAAACAACAAAACTTTATACAACTTACATTTTGCAGATGACCAATTGTTAATTGTACAAGATTATGAAGATTTAGAATATATGACTAGAAAAGTAATAGAATAATATGAAAATGGGGTTTAAATTTAAACATGAAAAAAAAACTAAATATTTATCAATTGGTGAACCAGAACAAAATTTAATTTTGGAGACTGGAGAAACAATAAAATGTTGTAGTGAGATCACATATTTAGGAATTAAAATAAATAAAAATGGGAGTTATGAAGAGGAAAGAAGAAATAGAAATAATAAAGGAAAATTTGCAATTGCTTGCCTCAATGGAATATTGTGGGATAAAAATATAAGTAATAAAAATAAAATGAATATATATCATACAATTGTTAAAAGCATCATTACTTATGGAACAGAACTTTGGCCATTAACAACAAAAACAAACCTTTTGGCAACGGAAATTGATTTTATACGAAGGGCCGCAAGAATTTCAAGAAGAGAAAAAAATAGAAACTCAGTTATAAGGGAGAAAATGAAGATTGAAGACACTATTTTAGATTATATTAAAACTCAGCAATTAAGATGGTACGGACATGTCCAGCGAATGGAAGAGGATCAACTACCAAAATCTGTTTTGGAATGGAAACCTGAGGGAAGACGAAGCAGAGGAAGACCTAAAACCTCCTGGAGTCAGCGAATATGTTTATATATGAAGGAGAAACATCTACAACCAGGAGATTGGATGGACCGACTAAATTGGCTATTAGGAATCGGACATTAATCAACCGATGATCTATCTATCTAAAAATTGTATCACCTCACCTCATATCCGTCTTGTTATTAGACCGTTTTGGGTCATTATTAGATTCTATCCTTAGTACTTTCATGACCGTTGTTATGTAATCTTGAAGAACTGCCTCCTGTGGTAGACTGATGAACCTCCAAAATCAAATCACTTTCCCTGCGAAGAATCTACAGTAAAAAATGAGAAGGGGAAATTAATAAATTTTGAAATTCCCAGGAAAAGTGATTTGATTTGGAGGTTCATCAGTCCACCAATAGAGGGAGCAGGAGGTAGTTCTTTAAGACAACATAACAATGGTCATGAAAGTACTGAGGCTGGAACCTAATATGGTCCTCAAACTAGTCTTATAAGGATATTAGACGAGGTAATATAATTTTTCTTAAGGGTAGCCATGAGTGAAAATTGACCAAAACACACATTTTGTGTTTTATCTCTCATAAAATTCTCCTAAGCTTCCTGTTCAAGAAAATATATAATTTATCACTATTTCAACATTATTAAAGCCCTTGCGGCCATTTTTAAACTCCCCCAGAACTAGTGGCAAAAATTATACCAATATATCAAAGACTGGCATCAGATGTGTTATTGGAGAGGGGCACAAAAGGGAAATAACAAAATGGTAATGAGAGTCTCTTCCATACAGTTGGCACAAATATCCAAAAGAAATATTTGTTTCGACACAGAAATTGGAACTATGTGTCATTAAAGCAGGAAGAAGCATGAAAAACTTTGTAGCCTTTTTTTCTCAAAGTGTATTTTTCAAGTGAATGCACATTTTAAAAAAAGTTCCTTGCACTGCAATTTTTGCCTTATTCAACCGAAATTTTCAGCATTTATCTATAAGAATACAAATAACCAAAATTGCATTGGATTTTAATCATACTCAAAATGCTCATGAGTTATGATTTTTTATATTGTCATATTTACCTCAATTTCCGCCAACATGAAAAATCAGTTAAAAAACATTTTTTTTTCTCAAAAGTGTTAACAGCACAGAAAAATCCAATGTAAATTTAGAAAAAATGAGTATAACGAATATCCTGACAAAATTTGTTAAATTAATATTAAGAAGCTAAAGCTGTTACTATAATTGAAATAAGTATATTATAGTACACAACTAAATTATTGTAATCAAATGGTAAAGAGAAAAATGTATGCCTGAACCAGGAATCGAACCCCGAACCTTCAGCTTTCCGTGCAGTCAGAAGCATGAAAACTTTGTAGTCTTTTTTTCTCAAAGTGTATTTTTCAAGTGCTTGCCCATTTAAAAAAAGTTCCTTGCACTGCAATTTTTGCCTTAACCTCAATGGTTAAGAGCATCAGCACGGAAACCTGAAGGTTCGGGGTTCGATTCCCGGTTCAGGCATACATTTTTCTCTTTACCATTTGATTACAATAATTTAGTCCTGACAAAATATTGGAACAAAACATTGAAAATTGTACTGCAAGAAACTTTTATAATTAATTAGAATAAAAAAGAGAAAAAATAATGTAACTTGTGAACTAATATAACAAATCACTTAAAAGTTATGATAAATGTTATTCATACAGGTAGACATCTGTGGTAAAAATTTCAAAGAAATATCTGTATTAGTTTCAGAGTTTCAAAATCCTTAAATTAAATTGAAAACTCATGTATTGAGAGGGACTTCAGCCTTTCTATTGTTATTTTATCACTGCTACTTACCTGGAAGTTTTAATAATGGTATTACAGCTACACCAGTGCCTCTAACATACAGTGTAAGATTATTATAATGGCCTCCAGGTTTCTTTGACCAGAGTCCCAAAGAAAATATTTTAGTAAGTCGAAATGAACTCGTTTTTTCTGTGTGACAATCTGTAATAATTAAATCATGTTGTTATCACTTTTATTATTATTATTATTATTATTATTATTATTATTATTATTAATAATAATAATAATATTTTTAGTGAAATTTAATTTAATCTCAATACTTTATCTGTGAGCAACACAAATTTTTTTTGTTTTGATATTGTTTAAAAAATAGATATAAATTAAAATCTACAATATATCACTCACATCCAAATGCTACATATTGATTACTTTGATTTACTCTTAACCGAAACGAGCATTGAATTAAACAAATACCGTAATGAGCCCATAATGCTTGTTTCACATTACATGCAACCTCCATAAATCAAATCACGTAACTCCATTATTTAAAATGTTGTCTTGGGTCCAATTGAAAGATAGACTAAAGATACATTTAAACTACACTTTATCAATCTTATCTTTCAACTTGCTTCCATTCACTATCTCCCATCATAACTTAAACACATAATCAAGATATAACTTAACTGTAGTTGTATCTCTACATTAAACATCTAACTCTTCCTTATCATTCCTTGTTTATGCTACTCTTACATCAATGACTGCCAAAAATCTTATATATAAAAATTAATGTTGTTTGTTTGTATATTTGTTCGTTCGTACTTTATGCGCGGCCATACCGTTGATCTGATTGTGATGGGGTTTTTTGCAAAATGTTCAGGAGATTCCCGGGATGAACATAGGCTATAAGAGAGTTGTGATACTCAACTCCTACACCCTTAAAAATCGCTCTTTGTAGTGGGAAACGTGAAAAAAGTAGCTCTTTGGATGCTTAAATGGCTTACGCTGTGTAAACCATAAGAAATACACAAAATGAATGTACACAGAATTAAATATCTCAAAAAGCTCTACAAAAAAGTCCGCGATAGCATATGTTTATCTCTTATGGATAACTCACAATAACCATTTTTGTCTTTCATTGATACCAAGAGTCTCGCGCCGTAACCGAGTGGTTAAGGCAAGAAGTCTCGGCGCAGAACTACGGGACTTACGCTGGTTCGAGGCTCTACGGGGGGAAAAAAAAATCTTATGGAATGTCGGCCAGTATGGGTCAGAAATGAAATCTAGCTAGGGGAAAAAAATAAAAAGAAACTGTTTTGACTCACTCTGATCAATTTATCTTTATTTTTTTTCACTCTAATATAATTGTTATATGACGGTTCTTAGCTTATCTGCAAAGGAGGGTAAAATTCTAATGTTCATGACTATGTGACGTCATCATTCACACTTCTTGAGCCACAACAGAAGGCTGTAAGAGGTTTTCTTGCGAACTTATTTAATAATTTCTGAATTTTATGGTAAAAAAGTAACATATTTTTATCGTCCGCCCATGACATGAGAATTGAACGTTCGGGCAGGACAAGGTCTGCCGGGTGCCACGCTAGTAGTTTATAAAAATCTTACTAAACACTTCTTTGGAGATATACCATCCCGAAATATCAATTATTCTTTTAAATTTTGAACTTTCATTATCAAGTCAAGATTTAATCAAATTTTAGGTTTATTAATATAAACCTTTTTTGTACATTTATTAACAGCTCTACATTAGTATTATCTTATTAACTTCATCAAGTGAAGTTCATTTTTCATTATTAATATTGTTAATATTTTAGTCGGCCGCGGTGGACTAGTTGCTAAATTAAAATTTGTACATCACTAGAATATTTTATACAGGCCCAGTATAAGCAATTGATATTGATAGATTCAATGTCAGCAATACAAACAATAACTGTTAACCAACAAAACACTCCGATCATCCAGAACATAAGAACCATGTATAAAATTGAAGAAGCTCAAGGTAAACACATATTACAGTGGGTACTGTCGCATGTGGGATTACTGGGTAATGAACGAGCAGACTTCTTAGCAAGGAAAGGCTCCAAATCAGGCTGAGGACAACAAAAGAGATATCCCTACAAAGAAGACAACAGGAGCTAAGACAAAAAATACATATCAAAAGAAGAGAACAGAATATAAAAGATCTTCAAAATAAGAAATATGAAGACATAGCAAAATATGCTGAAACAATAAAACATCTCCCTAGAAGAACAGCAGTAGCTCTCTTCAGATTAGAAATGGGCCATGACTGTCTGGATCACCACCTTTATAGAATGGGGATTGTCCCTATAACTATGGGATGCTCCTTGTGTGGCGACTTGACCCCAAGAAAAAGGACAGGAAAGACATCTCAGCACTTTATTGAGAAGCAAGAGGACTAATGGTGTAAACCAAGCTCCAGCCATTTGAAAACAACAACAATAACAGAATATGGGTTATGTAGGTCAGATAGCAATGTGTTTGACTACAGGATGGATTGGCTCTTATTCAATCTGAGCAGTGGAGGATTGGAGAATTTTCTTCACTTATATGTATCCAGATTGGTCCTGGGACCCGTTCAAACTCCTAAAATGAATACTGAAAACTTTCTTGGAGGATTCTTTACCTTTTACAGTGTTATAAGTGTTTTTGCAAACAAAATTCATCAATATTTTTCAGTTTAAAGTTTTCATTTTAATTGCTCAAATTGATAAACTTTATCCCATCAATAGGAACCTCAAACTTGATGCTATTCTTTTTGCAGACGATTTAGCTCTTCTGGCACTTTCTGAAAATGATTTGCAATGATCAATTTATAATTTACAAAAAATAGGTGCCAAATTTAATATGGAAATATCAATTAACAAAACTAAAATTATGGCATTTCATGAGAAGGACCCCATACAAAGTAAAATTTGTCTCCAGAATAAAATTTTAGAGAGATCTAATCAATTTAAATATCTTGGATATTATCTCTCTATCTGGGATGAAATGGATATCCCTGAAAACATTACTAGTTATAATAAAAGTTTGGGAATTATTAATCAAGTTATGAAACTATCCCTTGTACAAAAAACACCAGATTACGTTTATATAACACTTTGGCTAGACCAGCGTTGACCTATGGTAGTGAAGCATGGACACTAAAAAGACAACATGAAAGAATAACGGCTTGTGAAATGAGATTCATGCGCAGAACAGCAGGTTACGCCAGATGGGATCGGAAAAGGAACACTGATATCTTAAAAGAATTGAAGACTACGCCAATTTTGGAATATATTAAACAGTACCAACTAAATTGGAAACAAATCGGATCCCCAAAGCTGTTTATAATTATATACTAAGAAGACGAAGATCACTGGGCCATCCTATGAAACGCTGGAGGGAAAATTTTCTATAGGATCGTAACAGACCTTGGCCTAATACTTGGAAGGAAGGAAGAAGAAGAAGAATAAACTTTATTTAAAATATATATTATGCAATATGGTTACCAATAAAAATATAAAACTTGCAGAAATTATTTATAATTTTTTTTTATTTATATTCTTCTCTGGGAGAACACTTCAATTTTACTTTGATGTAAGCATACACTAGACTTTCTCTAATCCAGCCACTCCTTGCAGAATTAATGAAAGTGCTGGATTATTAAGAGTATCTGAAATTCAGAACCTATTTGACTTGTGTGTTGTCGAATAACATTTTCTTTCTTTTTGATGATGTAAATAGTTGCTAGTCCAACTTTATACTCAGTAGCAATCACTTTTTACGAAGAACCTCTGTACAACTTATCTAAAATTTGCAGTTTTTGCTTAAGATCTAGGGTACCATGTTTTCTTTTTGAGGACATGATACTGGTCTGTAACAGGAACTGTAATATTGTTTCATAGGTATAAGTTTAAGATACAATCATATGCATATAGTTAACATAAATTTAAAATAAAAATTGTTTGCTGCTTATGTCGGTTGTGGGCTGAATTATTAGGGCCGCATGCAAATACATTAGTCTCTACTCAAATTACTTCCAATCACTGGTGAGCTGACTCACTGTGAGCAATTTCTGAGATCGAATTAACGGCCGACTTACCGGTCATGCATGAAAGTTGACGTTTTCGTAATATTGGCAACGAATTATTCAGAATTCTCAGCGATAAAACCACTTCCGTTATTTTCGTCTGCTATAGAGGAACGTATTTACGCTTGCGTCCCGCAAACAATACCGTATACAACGACGTCTGCGTCGCGCAATATTACGCCGATTCTCCTGTTCTTCCAGTTGAATTCTTTGGTAGACTCTATCAAATTCAGCTTCTCCGCGTATACCGAAAACATGATCGAAGTTTTCAAGGTCCGACATCTTGGATAAAGCTGCAAAGGTTTCAAACTACATCGGTTCCCTTCGGGATTTTCACGATAAGTTTCTATCTTGAGCTATGATCTTAAGGTACCTCGTCAGGTAGCTTACAATTATTATCGCATGAATAGAATTCTGAGTAAGCAAAATGTATTTGGATAAAACTTTCTCAGCAGAGAACGCCTTTTACTGTCTAATGCGTTCAAACATTCGACCCTAAGAGTCTGGTCTACTGAGGACTGGATTAATGAGAGTCTAGTGTATTACTTAGTAGTCAGCCATAATTAGAAGAACAGTTTTGCTATATATTACTATTCAATATTAACTATTACTATAAATTTGTAAGAAAACTTGATTTTCTTACCATCACAAGGAAAGTTGACTCCAATAGTGTGCCCTTTCACAGAGGTATAGGTTATAAACATGGGTTTAAAAATTTCATGTTTTTGTTCTTCTGTCAGGGAGATATTAGAATGTTGCCAGTCAAATAAATAATTCTCTAAACTTTCATATCCAAATGTAATTCGTCCAGTAGGAATTTTCAACCAGAATCCTCCCCATTTTCCAATAGGAATCAAATGAGGTAAAGTCTTTTGCTTCAAAATAACTTCTTTCTTACCTTAAAAAGATTGTACATCGTATAATTTTTATTATTTTAAATATTTTGAAGTGGATGTACACCCAGAGACATTAAAACTTCTTGAATGTTTAAACAGAAACTAGTGATTTGTACTTTGACAATGTTACTGTTTGGTTAAAATTAATAAATTTTATGGTAAAATTCCATTCAGGCATTAATCACAATATAAAACTTATAATACAAAAGTATATACGACCTTGCAAGTAGCAGTGACGGCTCATGGCTTTCAAGTTAGATGAAGAGCTTACTTACTTACTCACTGGCACTATCGAACCCGTAGGTTCATGGCCGCGCGGACATAAGCTCTTCATACATCCCTATCCTGAGCTAATGCTTTCCAATCATTCCCTGTATAATCTACTTCCCTCAAATCATAGTTAATGTTGTTCTCCCACCTCATTCTTGGTCTACCAACTGGGCGTTTTCCTTCTGGCTTTCCTACAAGAAGTTTCCATGCACGTCTTTCATTCCCCATACGCGCAACATGTCCTGCCCATCGCAGTCTACGAGACTTAACTGTTCTTATTATATCTGGCTTCCTATAAAGACCATGTAGTTCACTGTTATGTAGTCTTCTCCATTCACCTGTCTGTTCATCTCTCTTTGGTCCAAAAATTTTCCTCCGATTGAGGGTCTTTCCACTTTTCAGCGGTTGCCCTTTTACCAGCCGACTGCTGGCCCTTCACATCCACATGTGTCAATCACAGAGGTAGATGATCAACAGCCAGTGTAGGGGTGACATGTGGTTAGCATGTCGAGTCCCCCAGCCGTTATAGCTGGTTCCTCAACCTGGAGCCGCTACTTATTGTAGCTACCCAATTGCCTCACGATGCTGGGTGGGCACCGGTCCCATACTGGCCGAAATACCATGAGAAAATTTCTTCCCCCATGGACACTCGAACCAGCGCAAGTCCCGTAGCTCTGCGCCAAGGCTTCCTACCTTAACCGCTCGGCTACGGCGCGGGACAAAATTTTCCTAAGAACTTTATTCTCAAATACTCGTAATCTCCTTTCCTCCCTTAAAGTAAGAGTCCATGTTTCGCACCCATATAATATAACTGGTAGAATAATAGTTTTATATATTTTCAGCTTAACGTTTTTTTAAAAGGAGTTGGAACATCAAATGTCTCTGCAATGCATAATAGCATGCATTTCCAGAATTGAGCCTATGTTTAATTTCTTTGTGCATCTGATTCCTATTTGTGATTATTGTTCCTAGGTATTTGAATTCATCCACTTCCTCAAAATTTCCCTCATTTGTCATTAGCTGTCCATTTCCATTATATACTGAATTTCTACGTGTGACCATATATTTAGTTTTACTGATATGAGCTAGTAAGAAAAATTATTTATACCAGGGCTGCAATTCAGTAGGATGCTCACAATTTGAAATTTCTTTTTTATCTTAATCTTTCCAATGTTAAAAAGGTGTTTCCAATTAAACATGGGTCGTATGGAAATACATTAGTCTCTACTCAAATTACTTCCAATCACTGGTGAGCTGACTCACCGTGAGCAAATGCAAAGATCGAATTAGCTACCCACAAACTGGTCATGCATGAAAGTCGTCGTTTTCATAATATTGGCAAGAAATTACCCAGAATTCTCAGCCATAAAACCACTTCCGTTATTTTCGTCTGCTATAGAGGTACGCATTTACGCTTGCGTCCCGCAAATAATACCGTATACAACGACGTCTGCGTCGCGCAATATTACGCCGATTCTCCTGTTCTTCCAGTTGAATTCTTTGGTAGACTCTATCAAATTCCTCTTCTCCGCGTATACCGAAAACATGATCGAAGTCTTCAAGGTCCGACATCTTGGATAAAGCGGCAAGGTTTCAAACTACATCGGTTACCATCGGTTCCCTTCGGGATTCTCACGATAAGTTTCTATCTTCAGCTATGATCTTCAGTTACCTCGTCAGGTAGCTTACGAATTATTATCGCATGAATAGATTTCTGAGTAAGCAAAATCGTATTAGGATAAAACTGTCTCAGCCGATAACGCCTTTTACGGTCTAATGCGTTCAAAGATTCGACCCTATCATTAACAGGATTCATATTTAAACCACCACAACAATAGCTGAACAGTGCAATATGAAAGAAGTTCATACACAAAGCAGATGACTATTTTCTTCCCACTACTTCACTTGTAGGATTTTGTAAAGCTGTACCTCAGTGGGTGATGTCATGGTTGTCATGGCACCCAGAGAGCTAAGTTCTGCCCTTGGAGGTTGAGTAGCAGGGAAGCAAAAAACCTTCTCTTGAGCATTGACTGTAGGTCAGAATGATGCCACTCAGTGCGGGCTCTTTGTGTCACAATGATGAGTTCCGCCTCATACATTAATACAAAAATATGTTTCTACTAAAACCAACGTTCGTGATAAGGAAAATGAAGTTTAAAAATAATTCTGGTAAAAATAAGGTGAAGTGACAGTTCACCTACTTCCCCTGTAATGAAATCTCCTCAACTAGTAAAATATTAAAAACATTGTAGCCCCCGTGGTGTCAGAGAAGGGTGTCCTTTATCACCTTCTCTATTTAATTTATATGTAGACAAAGTTATGTTAAATTTTCAGATCAATTTAAATAAACATTTTAAAATAAATAATAAATTGTTTGATACTATATTAT
The DNA here is from genome assembly GCA_030220185.1 of Diploptera punctata. NCBI lineage: Eukaryota > Metazoa > Arthropoda > Insecta > Blattodea > Blaberidae > Diploptera > Diploptera punctata. Next base: position 15,167 of record JASPKZ010006266.1, on the reverse strand, counting down.
TTGTCGATGATCAAGTGGTGATTTCCAGTTCATAAGATGATCTACAAAGAGCTATTTTTAATTAGGAAAAAATAAGTGTCAATTATAATTTAAAATTTCAAAGAATAAAACTAAAATTTTAGCATTTAAAGGGCATGAAACCTTAAAAGCAAAAATAGTAATTGGCGATTAAATTTTAGAGCAAGTGAATAGTTTTAAATATCTAGATTTCAATTTATCATATGTTAAAATTTAAGATATTAATGATAAAATAAATAAATTTAATCTATTATTAAAAGAACCCTTAAAAATACAAGAAAAAAATTAAATTTTGTAAGTAATAGCTGTTCCTGTATAGATACAAGGATCAGAATGTTGGACGATCACTAAACGACAAGAACAAAGATTGGAAGCAATTGAGATGAGATTTTTAAGAAATATAGCAGGATATACTCTACTGGATAAGAAATGAAATGACAATATAAGAAAGGAACTAAATATTTTCAAACTTACAGATCAAATAGTTAAATATAGGAATGCCTGGAAAGAACACCTTGATAGAATGCCAGAAGAAAGATTTCCAAAATGATTGCTGAATTATAAACCACACGGAAGGAGAAATGTTGGACGCCCACACAGAAGATGGTCTGAACAATTCTAGCTTTCATGAAACTGGAATGAGGCAACAGCTTAATCCTTGGATGATGAAGAAGACTGTCCCTTTCAGAACCAGGCAGTAGCTAGACAATCTTCTGCTGAGGATGAGACTGGTCCTGAAAGGCCTATGATGTTTTAAATATTAGTTGAGACTGCATTACATGGTACATAATTTTATAATTTTTGTATTCTCTATAGCATTTTACTATATATTAGTATCGATTAAGAATCTTTTGCTGAAGATGGGACTGGTCCCGAAAGGCATAGAGTGTTTTAAATATTTTACTAGTTGAGGAGACTGCATTATAAGGTACATAATTTTATTTGCTGTTTATATTTATGCTTCCTGATATCTCTGAACTAACTACTGTCCAATCTAATTATTGGCCTGTATTTGCATTGAACTCTTGATGAAAACACGAGACAAGTGCTGACCAATGTTGTATAAGTGTAAATGAATAAACAAATTGATTGTTCACTATATGACAACGGAATTTTTTATTGAACATACTGTATGTCGTTTTTATGTTACTTATCATAACTTGTGTTCAAATAAATAACATAGATTAGACATACACTAAAAGTTGAGATTGCACATAGTATATGTAGTAAGACTTGTTTTTTCAATCAATTGAATTTAAATTCTGTAAATATAACTTTAAAAAATGTTTAATGTTTTCTATAGGATATAACAATATTACCTTGATATTTTACATGTTAAATTTGTTACTGGAAACATTCCATTCCATTACGTTAAACATTGTATTAATCTGTATTGCAATCTTAACTCTGTACATAGTAATCCTTTCTTTCATGAAAAGTCCACGTGTACAAACCAATAAATTTTAATGTCTCCAAGCGTACAATTAGAAGTCAAATGATGAATAAATAATAAATTACAATACTCTAGTCAATTTAATTTGACTAGAAAGTTAATTTCAGATGATACTACATAAATCTCTTGGCCAGTCTCATAAATAATTTGAAAAATGAATCTTAAACCATTACTTTTGTCTGAACTATGTAAACACAGTTTATTGTTTCTTACTTACTTTCTCCACTTGAATAATACAGAATCACCTTTTCATTATCTTCAGCACCAATCACAAGTTTGTAGTAATTATTCCCCTCTAGAGGTCGTATGATAAAGACAATACCATCAGGAAGATCAGGGTCCCATTCTTTCAACCAAAATTTCAAGCCTTCTTTCCGCCATTTGTGAAGTATGTATACTAAACGACCAACTCCAACACCTCGGGTCAACATTGTACATTCCTCTAAGTTACAAAAATCAATTAAAAAGAATAAAACTTAAAATTAAATAAATATGTGCGCATTAATGGTCTAAGGTGGAAACTAATATAGGACCAGATACTATAAATAAAATGGATTTTTTCTATCCTACTATAATAAATATGCTATATGATGTTTTTATTATTGATTTAACATTTCTCACTGAAAGATAAATTATATTTGAAGAGAAACATTTTCGCCTAGACCGAGACTCGAACCCGGGACCTTTGGCTTGCCGGGCCAAATACTCTACCAACTGAGCTACCGAGGCGAGTTACGATATAGACGCAATTTTTTCTCTTATATACGTTGTAATTCCCTATCGCCAAATGCTTTTGAAACCATTGCTTCTATCTTTGCAAATGGCGGCTTCTTAGTTAAGTAGACATTTATTGGGAGTTTTAACATTACTTTATAAAGCAAGCCAAAGGTCCCGGGTTCGAGTCTCGGTCTAGGCGAAAATTTTTCTCTTCAAATATAATTTATCTTTCATTGAGAAATGTTAAATCAATAATAAAAACATCATTAGAAGCCTTACTAGCTTTATAAAGTAATGTTAAAATTCCCAATAAATGTCTTCTTAACTAAGAAGCCGCCATTTGCAAAGATAGAAGCAATGGTTTCAAAAGCATTTGGCGATAGGGAATTACAACGTATATAAGAGAAAAATTTGCGTCTAGATCGTAACTCGCCTAGGTAGCTCAGTTGGTAGAGCATTTGGCCCGGCAAGCCAAAGGTCCCGGGTTCGAGTCTCGGTCTAGGCGAAAATTTTTCTCTTCAAATATAATTTATGCTATATGATGTTTTGTTTAAAGATCTAAGTGGATTTTATATTAATTATTGTTAATGGCTATTGAATGTGAGATACTGAATCAGGTCTTATACCTCTAGTGCATGCTGTAGTGTAGTTATTAAGGCAATACACTACAAACCGGAAGGTTAAGGGTTCAAGTCCCAGTGGGGTTAGTATTTTTAAACTAACTCAAACTTTCCGGTGGCATCATGACCCTGGGGTCTACTCAGCCTCTAATGGAAAAGTGGGAGCCTTAACCTATCACTACCCCAACGATCTTCTATGGCCTGTAGTGGGATAACTTTACCATTTTTCTTACACCTCTTGTAGGTAAAATATTACAGGATGAAAAATGTTGATACATTTTGTACAGACGCCTTTGTATTCAGGCTTGTGGTTCTTATATGAGCCTGAAAATCTTCAGACTCAAGACCCACTGCTTAAAGTTCGTCCTGAAAGACTTGCTCCTTTGATTTTCCCATCCTAAAAAAATTCCATTGACCCTAGCTGGGATTGAAGATGCGACCCTAAGGACTAGACGCAAGGAACATAACCTCTAATCCAGGGCAGCCGACATATGTGTGCGTGTGTATGTATGTATGTATATATTGTCACTGATGGCACGGGGTTTTCCTCTTACTTATTTGGACTTAAATAAATACACAGTTGTTATGTAAAATTTTCCTTTTCATTTTATTTCCTTCTCCACAATTATCACTAAATCTTCAAACACAATTTGATTAACAACTATTCTCAACACGAAAAAAGCCAGAAGGAATTGAAATATGACGACCCACAGCAAAGAAATGTGGTTAAAAGAAAACGGCACAATGATATTTTAAGATATGCAACCTGGAATGTCCGAAGCATCCATGAAAAAGAAGAGGAACTAGACAGTATATTTAAAAATAGAAACATTGATATTGCAGTAACTACAGAAACTAAGAAGAAACTTAAAGGAACGAAAGAAACACAAAATTATGTACAAATATATAGCGGTGTCGACAGGAAAACCCATGGACAAGCTGGAGTAATGATTTGGATTAATAAAACCATAAGAAATAAAATTCAACACTACACGTACTGGAAAGAAAGAATATTAGAGCTTCGACTGAAAATTAATAGAGGTAATTTGACAGTTCTTGGTGTATATGCACCAGAGGAAGGCCGTGATGAAGAAGACAATGAAGAATTTTATAAAATATTACAAGAAATTTATAGCAAAATTAATAGAAATGATTACATTCTCATAATAGGAGATTTAAATGCCAGAGTGGGCAATGCTCAAGTCAACAATAATATTGGAACATTTGGCGAACCAACCAGCAATAGGAATGGGACAAGATTAACAGATTTTGCTATCTACAATGAACTGAAAATAACGAATACCTTTTACAATCATAGAAACATACATAAGTATACCTGGCATCGTCAGGACTCAAAATCAATCATTGATTATTTCATTGCAAATAATAAGATTTTTAAATTGTTTCTCGATGTCAGAGCCTACAGAGGATATGATATTGGTTCAGATCACTACCTAGTAGAAGCAAAAATAAGATTTCCACCAAGATGGTTAAAAAAGAAGAAAAACAACAACAGAGCATAGAACAAAAGTACAAGGTAAAATTATTTTATGATGACAGCATTAAATGGTTATATTCGAGAAGAATTCAGCAATATATGGCTACAACTCCAGAAAGTAATGATGTCGAAGAAGAATGGAAAAACATTAAAATGATAATTCAAAATGCAGCTAATGAAACTTTAGGAAAAGTAAATATACAACAAAGAAGAAATAGAACTCTAAAAATCTGGGATGATCAAATAAAACAATTGATTGAAGAAAAAAATGCAGCTTATAAAAAATATTTGAACACAAAGAAAGTAGAAAATGAAATAGAATTCAAACGCTGTAGAGCTATTGTTAAGAGGGAAATAAGAAAGAGACATAGGAAAACATGGTTAAATTTTGTTACACATTTAGAATCAGATTTGCATAAGCTCCAACCTAATGCCTTCAAAATATTAAAACATTTGAATAAAGATATTAAAGAATCTACCAAAATTAATTGCGGAGTAACAAAAGAAGATTTTTTCAATTATTATAAAAGTCTTTGGACTGACAATAGCTATGAAGATACAATTTTCCGAAATAATAATGAGACAGATTCCATAATATCATTGGAAGAATTGAACAATAGTTTAAAGAAATTAAAAAATGGGAAGGCAACTGGCACAGATGGCTTGAATTCTGAATTGTACAAATATGCAGGCAAACAGTTCCATGAAAGACTGTTGTCCTTCTTTAATAATGTATTCAAAAATGCAGATATACCACAAGAATGGAAGACAAGCATTGTTATACCCCTGTTCAAGAAAGGAGACAAGAGAAAAATGGACAACTATAGGGGAATCAGTTTGTTAAACACATGCTACAAAATTTATGCAGACATTTTAAATGGAAAATTGAAAAGTTTCAGTGAAAAATTCCTTATGGAATGTCAAAATGGATTTAGGAAAGGACGATCTTGTATTGATTCAGCATTTTCTGTTAAACTATTGCTTGAAAAAAGAAGAGAATTCAACTTAGAAACACATTTTGCTTTCATAGATTTTGAAAAAGCATTCGACACAGTCAAGAGATCAAAACTCTTAAATATATTGGAAGACAGAAATATACCAAATTTACTTCGGCAGAACATACAAAATATTTACAAAGACAACACCATAAAGATTAAATTAAATAACAGATTTTCTGAAGAAGGAATTATAAATCGTGGTGTGAGACAAGGCTGCCCCCTATCCCCAACACTCTTTGCAATTTATATCAATGAAGTAATATGTTGCTGGAACAAAACATATAAATTTGGAATAAGAATATCAGAAAATAGAAAATTAAACACCCTATTGTTTGCAGATGACCAAATAATAATAGCAAATTCCGAAGATAATCTACAGAAAGGTCTGTATGAACTTAACAAAATTACAGAAGAATATGGATTAAAGATATCTACAGAAAAAACAAAAATTATGGCATTTCAAGGTGTAGATCCTGTCAGAAGTAAAATTGTACTGGACAATAAAATTTTGGAGCAGGTGAATAATTTTACATATCTAGGATGCAATATCTCATATGAAGAAGAAAAGGATGTAAATGCAAAAATATCTAAATTTTTAAGAATTTTAGGGTTAATAAATTCTATCTTCAAGCCACAGTTAGTCCAAAAGCATTCAAGACTGAAAGTGTATAAAACACTGGCTCTTCCAACTCTTTTGTATGGTAGCGAAGTATGGACGTTGAAACAGAAGGATATACAGAGACTTAGATCTGCTGAAATGAGATATCTTCGGAGGACTGCAGGATACACACTACTAGATCACAAAAAAAAAAAATGAAGACATCTTAGAAGAATTACACATGGAATCTTTAGAAAACAAAATTTCTGATTATAAGTCAAGATGGATACAACATGTTCATCGAATGGAAGATCACAGAATACCCAAACTAATGTTAAGATATCAACCTGCAGGAAGAAGAAGACCAGGACGTCCACTCAAAAGACTTCTGGATGGTGTTTCTCTTGAGGCCGAAACAGGTCAACAAATGGCCTAAATTCGTGAATGTACTATGATGATGATGAACTATTCTTCTTTTAAATTTTATACGATTATCACTTATAACACAGTTGCAGACACAATCCTTCCTCACAGTTACGCTCACAATTAACCTCTCGCCATCCGACACAAGACTGGGGATCGTTCCGTTCTCACCATATATTTATAGGCGAGTAGACGGAAATTTCCAGTCCATGAACGAGAGAGATGTTTCGACATGGAACCCTCTAGTCTTCCGATGATTCCCGAATGGGGGAATAGATGTTCGTTTAGGAGTAGAATTGAAAGCGCAGATATATATCTCTTTTATTTGAGATTCTGTCGCCTTCAGACTGTTTTAGGGTCTTATAATTGCCCTCTTCAGCCCATTTAATATATGATATTCGTGGTTATTAATTCTGTCGTTGGGAATTGTGCATTCTAGTTTCAGATGGTATATCCTCTCGCCAAAATGAGAGGACATAGTTTTAGAAGTGTCAAGGGTGCTCGGTGTTAAAGCTTCTGTGGTCTTTCTGCTGCTGATTTGCTGAAGATGATGATGCTGCCATGCCATGAGGAAGACCGCGAAAAACCGCGAATGCCGCCCGCGATCTGGCGAGGCGAGGACGACCCGACCACGCCCCCAAGGTCCCCCCCTCCAATGAGAAACGACCATTCTCGGGCTAAGCTGATCATTGGTTAGCGTGAATTTAGAAAATGAAGTTAATTTGAAATACTAATATATAAAAAAAATATATAATACAATTGAATTTAATTAAATGTATTTATAATTAAAATTTGGGGAATTTAGTTTAGTGGTGGAAACTAGGGATCCACTCCGGCATTTGCCTTTGCGCTAAGGGAAACCACCGAAAACCTTAGCAGAGTGGTTTGAAGTTATGAAAATGTATAATTAAATTTAGAAAAGTAGTTTAATTGATTGATTTAGTGTGATTTGTCGAAAGTATCAGCTTCTTCGGTTCTTTGGCGTATAGCCGGCGAAACGACCTTTGGTGTGTCTTGATTTAGTAAACTATATCATCAATTTCGTTTTCATCAGTGATGATGATGATATTTAAATTGTGATTTTCACAATCTATTCCGATCTTAAATCCTATTGATTTTTGATTTCGATCCAGCTCGGTTTGTATGAACTCAATAATATTATTGAGGGCATGTGAGCGTTTTGTTTGGGTTCTTTTCTCCCATTTTAGAGGAACTTTAGCAGTCTGAGTGCTTGCATTCTCTTCTGTAATCGCTAGCTCTGCAGTCTGAGTGCTTGCATTCTCTTCTGTAATCACTAGCTCAGCAGTCTGAGTGATTGCATTCTCTTCTGTAATCGCTAGCTCTGCAGTCTGAGTGCTTGCATTCTCTTCTGTAATCGCTAGCTCAGCAGTCTGAGTGATTGCATTCTCTTCTGTAATCGCTAGCTCAGCAGTCTGAGTGCTTGCATTCTCTTCTGTAATCGCTAGCTCTGCAGTCTGAGTGCTTGCATTCTCTTCTGTAATCGCTAGCTCAGCAGTCTGAGTGCTTGCATTCTCTTCTGTAATCGCTAGCTCAGCAGTCTGAGGTGCTTGCATTCTCTTCTGTAATCGCTAGCTCAGCAGTCTGAGTGCTTGCATTCTCTTCTGTAATCGCTAGCTCTGCAGTCTGAGTGCTTGCATTCTCTTCTGTAATCGCTAGCTCAGCAGTCTGAGTGCTTGCATTCTCTTCTGTAATCGCTAGCTCAGCAGTCTGAGTGCTTGCATTCTCTTCTGTAATTGCTAGCTCAGCAGTCTGAGTGCTTGCATTCTCTTCTGTAATCGCTAGCTCTGCAGTCTGAGTGCTTGCATTCTCTTCTGTAATCGCTAGCTCAGCAGTCTGAGTGCTTGCATTCTCTTCTGTAATCGCTAGCTCAGCAGTCTGAGTGCTTGCATTCTCTTCTGTAATCGCTAGCTCAGCAGTCTGAGTGCTTGCATTCTCTTCTGTAATCGCTAGCTCTGCAGTCTGAGTGCTTGCATTCTCTTCTGTAATCGCTAGCTCAGCAGTCTGAGTGCTTGCATTCTCTTCTGTAATCGCTAGCTCAGCAGTCTGAGTGCTTGCATTCTCTTCTGTAATCGCTAGCTCAGCAGTCTGAGTGCTTGCATTCTCTTCTGTAATCGCTAGCTCAGCAGTCTGAGTGCTTGCATTCTCTTCTGTAATCGCTAGCTCAGCAGTCTGAGTGCTTGCATTCTCTTCTGTAATCGCTAGCTCAGCAGTCTGAGTGCTTGCATTCTCTTCTGTAATCGCTAGCTCTGCAGTCTGAGTGCTTGCATTCTCTTCTGTAATCGCTAGCTCAGCAGTCTGAGTGATTGCATTCTCTTCTGTAATCGCTAGCTCTGCAGTCTGAGTGCTTGCATTCTCTTCTGTAATCGCTAGCTCAGCAGTCTGAGTGCTTGCATTCTCTTCTGTAATCGCTAGCTCAGCAGTCTGAGTGCTTGCATTCTCTTCTGTAATCGCTAGCTCAGCAGTCTGAGTGCTTGCATTCTCTTCTGTAATCGCTAGCTCAGCAGTCTGAGTGCTTGCATTCTCTTCTGTAATCGCTAGCTCAGCAGTCTGAGTGCTTGCATTCTCTTCTGTAATCGCTAGCTCAGCAGTCTGAGTGCTTGCATTCTCTTCTGTAATCGCTAGCTCAGCAGTCTGAGTGCTTGCATTCTCTTCTGTATCGCTAGCTCTGCAGTCTGAGTGCTTGCATTCTCTTCTGTAATCGCTAGCTCTGCAGTCAGAGTGCTTGCATTCTCTTCTGTTATCGCTAGCTCTGCAGTCTGAGTGCTTGCATTCTCTTCTGTAATCGCTAGCTCAGCAGTCTGAGTGCTTGCATTCTCTTCTGTAATCGCTAGCTCAGCAGTCTGAGTGCTTGCATTCTCTTCTGTAATCGCTAGCTCAGCAGTCTGAGTGATTGCATTCTCTTCTGTAATCGCTAGCTCTGCAGTCTGAGTGCTTGCATTCTCTTCTGTAATCGCTAGCTCAGCAGTCTGAGTGCTTGCATTCTCTTCTGTAATCGCTAGCTCTGCAGTCTGAGTGCTTGCATTCTCTTCTGTAATCGCTAGCTCAGCAGTCTGAGTCATTGCATTCTCTTCTGTAATCGCTAGCTCTGCAGTCTGAGTGCTTGCATTCTCTTCTGTAATCGCTAGCTCAGCAGTCTGAGTGCTTGCATTCTCTTCTGTAATCGCTAGCTCAGCAGTCTGAGTGCTTGCATTCTCTTCTGTAATCGCTAGCTCAGCAGTCTGAGTGCTTGCATTCTCTTCTGTAATCGCTAGCTCAGCAGTCTGAGTGCTTGCATTCTCTTCTGTAATCGCTAGCTCTGCAGTCTGAGTGCTTGCATTCTCTTCTGTAATCGCTAGCTCTGCAGTCAGAGTGCTTGCATTCTCTTCTGTTATCGCTAGCTCTGCAGTCTGAGTGCTTGCATTCTCTTCTGTAATCGCTAGCTCTGCAGTCTGAGTGCTTGCATTCTCTTCTGTAATCGCTAGCTCTGCAGTCTGAGTGCTTGCATTCTCTTCTGTAATCGCTAACTCTGCAGTCTGAGTGCTTGCATTCTCTTCTGTAATCGCTAGCTCTGCAGTCTGAGTGCTTGCATTCTCTTCTGTAATCGCTAGCTCAGCAGTCTGAGTGCTTGCATTCTCTTCTGTAATCGCTAGCTCAGCAGTCTGAGTGCTTGCATTCTCTTCTGTAATCGCTAGCTCAGCAGTCTGAGTGCTGGCGTCGGCGAATTTACTTTTGTGCTGGGGTTCGAACCCGCACTGGTCCTTTTTTGGCAAGGCCTTTTGTCTCCGTGCCCTAGGTGGTCCGGTATTGTTATTTATTGGTCTCGGTAGAGGTATGAGATTCTTGAGGAGGGCCATAAATGGCGAACTTTCCTCTATGAAATCTGTCACTTTCGGGATTGGGACTCCAGCATGAGGAGCGTCTGGCTCTACTCTTGCTGAAGTATTTTGTCTCAACTCGGCAGGAACGGACTCTACTGTTGAGACTTTGATTTAGGTTTCGCTGCGCGTCTGTATGGCTCTATTTTCACTTTGTAAAAGCAGCCTATTCAGCTTTAGGACCTCGCAGACTGTGGGTCCATCTACCAGGACTGCCAAGAACATTGGCAGCGGGCCGTGGTCCTCCCGGAGGTCATATTGACTACCGAAAGTGCCTCGAACCCGTGACCTATCAGGTCTTCCTGGATCTCGGATGGATCCACTGAGGGGTCGATGCCTTTGATGACAATTTTGAATATATCTCTTTGGCTTTTATTTACCACTTCACGATGTATTTTACGCTGCAGCAGCAGCTGTTTGTATCTGTTATAGACCTGCATTGAAGCAGGCTTAACCCTGGTTCCGAGTCTAGTGACTTCGCAAGTGAATGCGATGGACTCATGTTTGAATTCTCCATTCACAGCTGCCATTTGCGACGAGTATTCCCATCGAATTAGCAGGGAAGGGGGTTTTACGCTTAAGCGCTGGTTTTCCGTCTCTGGACCACCGGGGGTCCTCCACTATTACGTGGTGAGTCCTCCGGAGGTAGAGTGACGATCAGGGCGAAACCTGTTTTATCGACAGCCGCTGCTGTCGTATTATTTGCCGAGCATTTGGTGCTTTTTCGCGTTCTAGTCGCGATTGGGATCGCCTGCTTTTTTTTGCCCTTTGGCATGTTGGAGGGTCCTTGTTGGTAGGGAGAATTTGGTCCACCGGTAAGGAGTTGCCCTGTCAAACGCCATGGGATATCGGCCGAGCTAGGGGCTGAGGGGATAGGCGGCCTAATGCCTGGGGTATGGGAACTACCAGGGTAGCGGGCAGGTTAGGACCCTCGGCCGTCAGACCGGTTTGCTCTTTACCGCGCAAGGCGCGGGCTTTGGTAGCGGGAGTCACTTCTCCAGCAGGTGCTGATGGGGCGACGATCGCTGCGAGAAACGCTGCTGCCGTAGAGCCGCTTCTTCACCGCTGCCAGGAGATCCTTCTTCTTCCGCTGCTCGCCGCCGAATAGATGTTCGTTAGAAGTCTCTGGCTTAATAGCCTAGAAATATCGGTGGATCTCGACTCGGGATTGGCTATTTGCCAATCCAATCCACCAATGCGAGGTTTCTCTCGTCGGCCCGCGCGGTTTGAATGACGCTACTACAATGCGGCATGGTCATTTTTGGTGTCTATTAGATAGGATCAATGAAGATCTGAAAAAATTGTCAGAAATCCGTTCATGAGAAGAACTTCAACAGATTCATTCCTTTGGAATTTGCTAACAAGAAGGAGACTAGCTTAAAAGTGATATATAGTTTTATTTTAGAATATAACATTTAAATTAATTTAGGCTTTGTGGCTTTTAAGAAATCTGCTCATAATTTCTAAGATATCCAGCCCATAATTTCTAGGATTTCCATTTTTTATTTTCCATCAGCCATGCTAACTCAGGGGTAATATGCTTGCTTGTTGACTAACAGATCTGAATATCGATACCCAATAGGATTGCAGATTTTACTTGTAAAGTTCTCAACCTCGATGTGAGGAGGGATGGTGGCATACATCATCATCATCATCGTCATCATCCGGTATCATGGGCGTTGCCGCCGTCTTCTGGAAACCAAACGCCATTCCTCTCTATTCATCCATTGATCTTCCTCCATTCCTCTGATATTCATAGCTGCCTGTACCCCTTCTATCCAAGTTTTCTTCGGTCTTCCTCTCTTCCTCCTTTCCATTGGGATCCATTCCATAACAATTTTTGGCAATCTTTGCTCTGGCATTCGTTTGACATGACCATACCACTGCAATCTTTTCTTTTCTATGATGTCCGGCTCCTCTTGTACATCCATAATTTCCCTTATTTCTTTATTTCGTATTCTATCCATTCTAGATTTTCCAGCTGATCTTTTAAAACATCCATTTCTATTGTTTATTTTTTATTATTTCACTCACCTCATACTTCATAATTCATAGCAGACCCTGGGTTTCTTCATATCTTTTGTGACATTCTCAATGCTGCGTCACGTTCACAACTGACGTCCAACGGCCTTCTATCCTGCAGACTGACCTCCGCGCCATCTGGTGGCCGACCGACCGAAGAATTTCCAAATCAGTCCTCTTTCTTTATAACCGGGTATTTCAAAATTCATAGTTGTATTTTCATTCTTGCATATGTAAATTTTTCCCAAATTGTGAGTTCCTTCGGTTTTTCCAATTGTTTAAGTAATTTTGTTTTGGTTTCTATTCTATGTTTTTCTGACCAGCCATGTGCAGCTATTGCAGATTTTTCGGTTTCTCCATTTTAACATTTGTGAGGTGTTCTTTTAATCTTGTATTTAGATTCCTTTTTGTTTTTCCTATGTATATCTTTTCACAATCTTTACAATTAATTTGATAAATTCCCGATTTTTTGCAGTCTTCAATCTTTTCATTTTGTTGGTTTTTATTAAATTACCTAAGCTGTAATCATTTTTCGGTGAACGTGACGCAGCATTAGAATGTTACAAAAGATGTGAAGAAACCGAGGGTCTGCTATGAATTATGAAGTATGAGGTGAGTGGAATAATAAAAAATAAACAATATTAAAAAACCTCATAGTGTTATTTCCTATCTACATAACTTAATCCATTTCTATACTTAAAATTCTTTTCATTTCCCTGGTAGGAATTTGCCAGACTTCAGCACCATATGTTAAAATGCTCCGCATTATGGGGTGGCATACAATTTTTAATTATCAATTGTGTTCCAGAACCTTGGATTAAATTGTAAGCCCTCCCACAGTTCATATGTGAGAAAGGTTGTGATACTGTTAATAGTGATTGATGTGTTGGATTGGGACATTAAACCTGACGATTTTGTTTGCGCTTTTCAACAGGTGCAGACTATGTTCCATCACTATCTTTTACCTTCTTCCTTTTGTTCATCATACAACACCCTTACACTATACAAATACACAAACATACACTCATCCTTCACCCCTCTCTGCAAGATTACAGTTTAAATACGGTACATCTATAGGTCGCGCAAGGGATTTTGAAGAATGTCCTTGACCGTAAATCCAATCGGAGAGCCTATCCAGACTGCTCAGCTGTGAATTCTCTGCCTGCCACGCGTACAAACAAAACAGTTCATCTTACAAAACATGTACAGTCCATAGAGAATTATAGTGAGACGCGGATGTGTTGATTTTATATTTTAAACCGTAGACTATAATTAAAATATTTTGTACACTTGCTGCCTGAAGTCTTAAAATTATAGTGCAATGTGAATATCGGGTCTTCTCAACGTGGAGCCGCTACTTATTATAGCCACCCAAATGTCTCATGATGCTGGGTGGGCACCGGTCCCATACTGGCAGAAATTCCTTGAGAACATTTCTTCCCCCATGGAGACTCGAGCCAGCGCAAGTCCCGTAGCTCTGCGCCAAGACATCTTGTCTTAATCACATGGCTAAGGCGCGGGGAAGACTATAGATGGTTTAAATTAAAGTGACATTTAGTGGTTATTTAAAACATTAACAGAGAGATATAAACCAAATATAGAGTGTGTGTGTGTATATATATATATATATATATATATATATAGAATATACTTCCTCCACGTATAAAGATGTCCTAACTCATGGGCACTATCGAACCCGTAGGTTCATGGCCGCGCGGACATAAGCTCTCCATACATCCCTATCCTGAGCTAATGTTTTTCAATCATTCCCTGTAAAATCTACGTCCCTCAATTCATAGTTAATGTTATTCTCCCGCCTCATTCTTGGTCTACCAACTGGGCGTTTTCCCTCTGGTTTTCGGACAAGAAGCTTCCATGCACGTATTTCATTCCCCATTCGTGCCACATGTCCTGCCCATCGCAGTCTACGATAAAGATTACCTATATTAATTAATTTTTGTAGCGAGATTTTAAAAATATTTAGCAGTGACTGTATTTGATATTCGCTAGCGAGCAGCTAGCGAGGGGGGAGTTAGCAATGACGTGTGGTCATACTTCCTATTGGCTGAGACCTACAACTGGTTAGTACAGGACTCGCATCTAAGCTCTCATTACAAATTTCATTCCTCAGGAATCATTGCTACACCTATACATAAAGTGGACTGCCAAACTGGTGTATAATTTGAGAATAGACCATATTAATGCCATTTAACTGCATATCACAGAATCTGGAGCACATAAAGTGCAATCCATGTGCATATACACACTTTTTTTCTCCTTTTGATTTATAATGAAGTAAAATGTAAGCTGGGGGAGAGGGGATCAATGCTAATGGTATTTTTTTTTGTTTTTTGTTCAAGTCAAAAACCCTGACAGAACAGATGCTTAATCTTTGTGATTAGTTTTACTGAAGTCCAGAAGGCCCCATCTAACAAATCACTCCATAGATCTATATGTCGCCCTCTAGGATCATTAGGATGTGAAGGGAAGCATGGCATATACAGAAAACTACCACATTATATACAAAATATTATTCTCCAGTAACACTTGGTGATTTAGGAGTTAATTTTTTCCCTGCTTTCTGAAGGTTGCAGCTTCAAACCTGGCTCGGATTTTTTTAATTTTTGACTTCATAAAGGGCCTCGAACCTAATTAGAGCTTCTGAGCATAAATAAAATGGACTTTCTCATCTAAGTAATACCTTAGTTACCTGCTAGATGTCTCTTTTAGGTAGTGAAAATAAGCATAACTACATAAGTTAGTTAAATAACTGTTGCAAGAACACATCCTTGCCGTATATTTGGGGATGTACAGGTATGACAGACAAAGCTGCAAATATATGGGAAAAGTGATGTTTTTATTATTGATTTAACATTTCTCACTGAAAGATAAATTATATTTGAAGAGAAAATTTTTCGCGTAGACCGAGACTCGAACCCGGGACC